>CM053502.1:81556986-81573775 GCA_028627145.1 Eidolon dupreanum
ACTCAACAGAATGTTTCTTCGAGAGACTGCATCTCTAAAGAATATGTCTTTCCAGTAGATGACAGTGAAATCCGGGCCTTGGCAGAAGGCTAGAGCCATGTCTGAGGGGCAGTGTACTTCCCACGCACCAAGAACACGGCGCCAAAGCTCCATCTCCAATCAGACATTTATTCCAAGGGTAAGGAAGGGAGCACTACGCTTCCCTGTCTACTGTTCCAGTGCCCCATAGACGCCTGAGGACACATTGCTGGTAACTCTGAATGGCTGACAGTACTTCTGGCCTACCAGAGGCCCGTGATCAAGTACGCACTGCCTTGACATAGGATGAGATCCTTCTGCCCTACCCCTTTAATAGTCGCTCCCTTCCATTACACGGGAAGCGAGAGGTGTAGTATTGAACCACCACATCACTATTTCTCAAACTTACGTTTTCATTTCAGCGTTTGTGCTTTCCTTCAAGTCGGGACAACCTGTCCCGCTTCCTACGAATTTCGAGTATGATCTCTGTCCCTTAACTCCAATTGCTTTCCCACTTGCAGTTTTAGACGACTCCAAGGAGCTTCCACACCGCTGATCTAAAGATCCCCTCTGAGGCCCCTACAGCATGCCATTGTAATGACATGGGAACGCTTGAGACACGCGAGACGTCTGGCGACAGAAGCTTGCAGAAGGCAAGTGGCTTAGTGAAAGCCTTGCCTGATCTTCATCCTGGGGGACCTCTAACCACCTAATGAAACATAGTGGCATCCCAGCAAGATGTGTTCGCAGGGCGTCAGAGACTGTGAAGAAGCATCTCTGGAAGTCCCTGCCTGTCTCCATAGAAGGCCGAAAACGCATGCCTCTCGATTGTGGGACCGCTGTGCCAAGGACGCACATTACAAGCACAACGGCAGAAGGAAACCCTCTCATCCCATTCGCCTATGACAGTTCAAGGGGTTTAAGGGACTTCTCTGTAGTATTTTCCGGGCATCCTGCTACGTAAAACCTGGTGAAGAGCCACTACTACAAGCTGCAGGAATCCTGCCATTGCATTCCAATGTGTTCCCAGAGACTAGGCAGATGGTTTCTTCGATAGACTGCATCTCTGAAGAATATGTCTCCCCAGTAGATGACAGTGAAATCCGGGCCTTGGTAGAAGGCTAGAACCGTGTCCGAGGGGCAGTGTACTTCCCACGGAACAAGAACACGGCTCCAAAGCCTCATCTCCAATCAGACATTTATTCCAAGGGTAAGGAAGGGAGCACTTCGTTTCCCTGTCTACTGTTCCAGTGCCCCATAGACGCCTCAGGACACATCGGTCGTAACTCTGAATGGCTGACAGTACTTCGGGCCCACCAGAGGCCGGTGATCAAGTACGCGCTGACTTGACCTAGGATGAGATCCTTCTGCCGTACGCCTTCAATAGTCGCTCCCGTCCATTACACGGGAAGCGAGAAGTGTAGTATTGAACCACCACCTCACTATTTCTCACAAGTTATGTTTCCATTTCAGCGAAGTGTTTTCCTTCAAGTTGGGGAAACCTTTTCCGCTTCCTACGAATTTCGACTATGATCTCTGTCCCTTAACGCCAATCGCTTTCCCACTTGCTCTTTTAGACGACTCCAAGGAGCTTGCACACCGCTGATCTAAAGATCCCCTCTGAGGTCCCTACAGCAGGCCATTGTGCAGAAATGAGACAACTTGAGACACGCGAGACGTCTGGCTACAGAAGCTTGCAGAAGGCAAGTGACTTAGTGAAAGCCTTGCCTGATCTTAATCCTGGGGGACCTCAAACCACCTACTGAAACATAGTGTCATCCCAGCAAGATGTGTTCGCAGGGCGTCAGAGCCTCTGAAGAAGCATCTCTGGAAGTCCCTCCCGGTCTCCATAGAAGGCCTAAAACCCATGCCTCTCGATTGTCGGACCGCTGTGCCTAGGACGCACATTACAAGCACAACGGCAGCAGGAAACCCTCTCATCCCATTCGCCTTGGACAATACAAGGGGGTTCAAGGGACTTCTCTGTAGTATTTTCCGGGCATCCTGCTACGTGAAACCTGGTGAAGAGCCACTACTACAAGCTGCAGGAATGTTGCCATTGCATTCGTATGTGTTCCCAGAGACTAAGCAGATGGTTTCTTCGAGAGACTGCATCTCTAAAGAATGTCTCCCCCGTAGATAAGAGTGACATCCGGTCCTTGGCAGAAGGCTAGAGCCTTGTCCGAGGGGCAGTGAACTTCCCACGGACCAAGAACACGTCGCCAAAGCTCCATCTCCAATCAGACATTTATTCCAAGGGTAAGGAAGGGAGTACTACGCTTCCCTGTCTAATGTTCAAGTGAACCAAAGACTCCTCAGGACACATCGCTATTAAATCTGAATGGCTGACTGTACTTCTGGCCTACCAGAGGCCCGTGATCAAGTACGCACCGCCTTCACATAGGATGAGATCCTTCTGCCCTACCCCTTCAATAGTCGCTCCCGTCCATTATACGGGAAGCGAGAAGTGTAGTATTGAACCACCACCTCACTATTTCTCACAAGTTACGTATCCATTTCAGCGATTGTGCTTTCCTTCAAGTTGGGAAACCTTTCCCGCTTCCTACGAATTTCGACTATGATCTCTGTCCCTTAACGCCAATCGCTTTCCCACTTGCAGTTTTAGACAACACCAAGGAGCTTCCACACCGCTGATCTAAAGATCCCCTCTGAGGCCCCTACAGCAGGCCATTGTGATGACATCGGACCGCTTGAGACACGCGAGACATCTGGCTACAGAACCTTGCAGAATGCGAGTGGCTCAAGTGACAGCCTTGCCTGAAGCCTTCATCCTCAGGGCTCTCTAACCACCTAATGAAACATAGTGGAATCCGAGCAAGATATGTTCGCAGGGCGTCAGAGCCTCTGAAGAAGCACCTCTGGAAGTCCCTGCCAGTCTCCATAGAAGGCCTAAAACGCATGCCTCTCGATTGTCGGACCGCTGTGCCTAGGACGCACATTACAAGCACAACGGCAGCAGGAAACTCTCTCATCACATTCGCCTTGGACAGTACAAGGGGGTTCAAGGGACTTCTCTGTAGTATTTTCCGGGCATCCTGCTACGTGAAGCCTGGTGAAGAGCCACTACTACAAGCTGCCGGAATGCTGCCATTGCATTCGTATGTGTTCCAAGAGACTCTGCAGATGGTTTCTTCGAGAGACTGCATGTCTAAAGAATATGTCTCCCCAGTAGATGACAGTGAAATCCTGGCCTTGGCAGAAGGCTAGAGCCGTGTCCGAGGAGCAGTGTACTTCCCACGGACCAAGAACACGGCGCCAGAGCTACATCTCCAATCAGACATTTATTCCAAGGGTAAGGAAGGGAGCACTACGCTTCCCTGTCTACTGTTCCAGTGCCCCATAGACGCCTCAGGACACATCGCTGGTAACTCTGAATGGCTGACAGTACTTCTGGCCTACCAGAGGCCCGTGATCAAGTACGTGCTGCCTGACATAGGATGAGATCCTTCTGCCCTACCCCTTCAATAGTGGCTCCCGTCCATTACACGGGAAGCGAGAAGTGTAGTATTGAACCACCACCTCACTATTCCACACAAGTTACGTTTCCATTTCAGCGATTGTGCTTTCTTTCAAGTTGGGAAACCTTTCCCGCTTCCTACGAATTTCGACTATGATCTCTGTCCCTTAACGCCAATCGCTTTCTCCCTTGCAGTTTTAGACGAGTCCAAGGAGCTTCGACACCGCTGATCTAAAGATCCCCTCTGATTCCCCTACAGCAGGCCATTGTGAAGACTTGAGACACGCGAGACGTCTGGAGACAGAAGCTTGCAGAAGGCAAGTGGCTTAGTGAAAGCCTTGCCTGATCTTCATCCTGGGGGATCTCTAACCACCTAATGAAACAAAGTTGCATCCTAGCAAGATGTGTTCACAGGGCGTCAGAGCCTCTGAAGAAGCATCTCTGGAAGTCCCTGCCAGTCTCCATAGAAGGCCTAAAACGCATGCCTCTCGATTGTGGGACCGCTGTGCCTAGGACGCACATTACAAGCACAACGGCAGTAGGAAACCCTCTCATCCCATTCGCCTTGGACAGTACAAGGGGGTTCGAGGGACTTCTCTGTAGTATTTTCCGGGCATCCTGCTACGTGAAACCTCGTGAAGAGCCACTAGAACAAGCTACAGGAATGCTGCCATTGCATTCGTATGTGTTCCCAGAGACTAAGCAGATGGTTTCTTTGAGAGACTGCATCTCTAAAGAATATGTCCCCCCAGTAGATGACAGTGAAATCCGGGCCTTGGCACAAGGCTAGAGCCGTGTCCGAGTGGCAGTGTACTTCCCACGGACCAAGAACACGGCGCCAGAGCTCCATCTCCAATCAGACATTTATTCCAATGTAAGGAAGGGAGCACTACGCTTCCCTGTCTACTGTTCCAGTGCCCCATAGACGCCTCAGGACACATCGCTGGTAACTCTGAATGGCTGACAGTACTTTAGGCCTACCAGAGGCCCGTGATCAAGTATGCGCCGCCTTGACATAGGATGAGATCCTTCTGCCCTACCCCTTCAATAGTCGCTCCCGTCCATTACCCGGGAAGCGAGAAGTGTAGTATTGAACCACCACCTCACTATTTCTCACAAGTTACGTTTCCATTTCAGCGATTGTGCTCTCCTTCAAGTTGGGGAAACCTTTCCCGCTTCCTACGAATTTCGACTATGATCTCTGTCCCTTAACGCCAATCGCTTTCGTACTTGCAGTTTTAGACGAGTCCAAGGAGCTTCCACACCGCTGATCTAAAGATCCCCTCTGAGGCCCCTACACAGGCCATTGTGATGACATGGGACTGCTTGAGACACGCGAGACGTCTGGCCACAGAAGCTTGCAAATTGCGAGTGGCTCAAGTGAAAGCCTTGCCTGAAGCCTTCATCCTCGGGGACCTCTAACCACCTAATGAAACCTGGTGGCATTCCAGCAAGATGGGTTCGCAGGGCGTCGGAGCCTCTGAAGAAGCACCTCTGGAAGTCCCTCCCAGTCCTCATAGAAGGCTTAGAACGCATGACTCTGGACTGAGGGAGCACTGTGCCTAGTACGCAAATTAGAAGCACAACAGCAGCAGGAAACACTCAAATCCCATTCGCCTTGGACAGTACAAGGGGTTCAAGGGTCTTCTCTGTAGTATTTTCTGGGCATCCTGCTACGTGAAAGCTGGTGAAGAGCCACTACTACAAGCTACAGGAATGCTGCCATTGCATTGGTATGTGTTCCCAGAGACTAAGCAGATGGTTTCTTCGAGAGACTGCATCTCTAAAGAATATGGCTCCCCAGTAGATGACAGAGAAATCCGGGCCTTGGCAGAAGGCTAGAGCCGTGTCCGAGGGGCAGTGTACTTCCCACGGTCCAAGAACATGGCGCCAAAGCTCCATCTCCAATCAGACATTTATTCCAAGGGTAAGGAAGGGAGCACTATGCCTCCCTGTATACTGTTCCAGTGCCACAAAGAACGCCTCAGGACACATCGGTGGTAACTCTGAATGAGTGACAGTACTTCTGGCCTACCAGAGGCCCCTGATCAAGTACGCGCCGCCTTGACATAAGATGAGATCCTTCTGCCCTACCCCTTCAATAGTCGCTCCCGTCCATTCCACGGGAAGCGAGAAGTGTAGTATTGAACCAGCACCTCACTATTTCTCACAAGTTAAGTTTCCATTTCAGCGATTGTGCTTTCCTTCAAGTTGGGAAAAATTTCCCACTTCCTACGAATTTCGAATATGATTTCTGTCCCTTAACGCCAATCGCTTTCCCACTTGCAGTTTTAGACTAGTCCAAGGAGCTTCCACACCGCTGATCTAAAGATCCCCTAGGAGACCCCTACAGCAGACCATTGTGCTAAAATGGGACCGCTTGACACACGCGGGACGTCTGGCCAGAGAAGCATGCAGAAGGCAAGTGGCTTAGTGAAAGCCTTGCCTGATCTTAATCTCGGAGACCTCTAACCACCTAATGAAACATAGTGGCATCCCAGCAAGATGTGGTCGCAGGGCGTCAGAGCCTCTGAAGAAGCATCTCTGGAAGTCCCTGCCAGTCTCCATAGAAGGTCTAACACGCATGCCTCTCGATTGAAGGACCGCTGTGCCTAGGACGCACATAACAAGCACAACGGCAGCAGGAAACCCTCTCATCCCTTTCGCCTTGGACAGTACAAGGGGGTTCAAGGGACTTCTCTGTAGTATTTTCCGGGCATCCTGCTACGTGAAAGCTGGTGAAGAGCCACTACTACAAGCTGCAGGAATACTGCCATTGCATTCGTATGTTTTCCCAGAGACTAAGCAGATGGTTTCTTCGAGAGACTGCATCTCTAAAGAATATGTCTCCCCAGTAGATGACAGTGAAATCCTGGCCTTGGCAGAAGGCTAGAGCCGTTCCCGAGGGGCAGTGTACTTCCCACGCACCAAGAACACGGCGCCAAAGCTCCATCTCCAATCAGACATTTATTCCAAGGGTAAGGAAGGGAGCACTACGCTTCCCTGTCTACTGTTCCAGTGCCCCATAGACGCCTCAGGACACATCGCTGGTAACTCTGAATGGCTGACAGTACTTCTTGCCTACCAGAGGCCCGTGATCAAGTACGCGCCGCCTTGACATAGGATGAGATCCTTTTGCCCTACCCCTTCAATTGTCGCTCCCGTCCATTACAAGGGGAAGCGAGAAGTGTATTATTGAACCACCATGTCACTATTTCTCACAAGTTACGTTTCCATTTCAGCTATTGTGCTTTCCTTCAACTTGGGGAAACCTTTCCCGCTTCCTACGAATTTCGACTATGATCTCTGTCCCTTAACGCAAATCGCTTTCCCACTTGCAGTTTTAGACGACTCCAAGGAGCTTCCACACCACTGATCTATAGATTCCCTCTGAGGCCTTTACAGCAGGCCATTGTGATGACTTGAGACACGCGAGACGTCTGGAGACAGAAGCTTGCAGAAGGCAAGTGGCTTAGTGAAAGCCTTGCCTGATCTTCATCCTGGGGGACCTCTAACCACCTAATGAAACACAGTGGCATCCCAGCAAGATGTGTTCCCAGGGCCTCAGAGCCTCTGAAGAAGCATCTCTGGAAGTCCCTGCCAGTCTCCATAGAAGGCCTAAAACGCATGCCTCTCGATTGTCGGACCGCTGTGCCTAGGACGCACATTACAAGCACAACGGCAGCAGGAAACCCTCTCATCCCATTCGCCTTGGACAGTACAAGGGGGTTCAAGGGACTTCTCTGTAGTATTTTCCGGGCATCCTGCTACGTGAAACCTGGTGAAGAGCCACTACTACAAGCTACAAGAATGCTGCTATTGCATTCGTATGTGTTCCCAGAGACTAAGCAGATGGTTTCTTTGAGAGACTGCATCTCTAAAGAATATGTCTCCCCAGTAGATTACAGTGACATCCGGGCCTTGCAGAAGGCTAGAGCCTTGTCCGAGTGGCAGTGTACTTCCCACGGTCAAGAACACGGCGCTAAAGCTCCATCTCCAATCAGACATTTATTCCAAGGGTAAGGAAGGGAGCACTACGCTTCCCTGTCTACTGTTCCAGTGCCCCATAGACGCCTCAGGACACATCGCTGGTAACTCTGAATGGCTGACAGTACTTCTGGCCTACCAGAGGCCTGTGATCAACTACACGCTTCCTTGACATAGGATGAGATCCTTCTGCCCTACCCCTTCAATAGTCGCTCCCGTCCATTACACGGGAAGCGAGAAGTGTAGTATTTAACCACTACCTCACTATTTCTCACAAGTTACGTTTCCATTTCAGCGATTGTGCTTTCCTTCAAGTTGAGGCAACCTGTCCCTCTTCCTTCGAATTTCGACTATGATCTCTGTCACTTAACGCCAATCGCTTTCCCACTTGCAGTTTTGGACGAGTCCAAGGAGCATCCACACCGCTGATCTAAAGATCCCCTCTGAGGCCCCTATAGCAGGCCATTGTGATGACATGGAACCGCTTGAGACACGCGAGACGTCTGGCGACAGAAGCTTGCAGATTGCCAATGGCTCAAGTGAAAGCATTAACTGAAGCCTTCATCCTGGGGGACTTCTAACCACCTAATGAAAGATAGTGGCATCCCAGCAAGATGTGTTCGCAGGGCCTCAGAGCCTCTGAAGAAGCATCTCTGGAAGTCCCTGCCAGTCTCCATAGAGGGCCTAGAACGCATGCCTCTTGATTGACGGACCGCTGTGCCTAGGACGCACATTACAAGCACAACGGCAGCAGGAAACCCTCTCATCCCATTCGCCTTAGACAGTACAAGGGGGTTCAAGGGTCTTCTCTGTAGTATTTTCCGGGCATCCTGCTATGTGAAGCTGGTGAAGAGCTTCTACTACCAGCTACAGGAAAGCTGCCATTGCATTCGTATGTGTTCCCAGAGACTAAGCAGATGGTTTCTTCGAGAGAATGCATCTCTAAAGAATATGTTTCCCCAGTAGACGACAGTGAAATCCGGGCCTTGGCAGAAGGCTAGAGCCGTGTCCGAGGGGCAGTGTACTTCCCACGGACCAGGAACACGGCGCCAGAGCTCCATCTCCAATCAGACATTTATTCCAAGGTTAAGGAAGGGAGCACTACGCTTCCCTGTCTGCTGTTCCAGTGCCCCATAGACGCCTCAGGACACATCGCTGGTAACTCTGAATGGCTGACTGTACTTCTGGCCTACCAGAGGCTCGTCATCAATTACGCGCTGCCTTGACATAGGATGAGATCCTTCTGCCCTACCCCTTCAATAGTCGCTCCCGTCCAGTACACGGGAAGCGAGAAGTGTAGTATTGAACCACCACCTCACTATTTCTCACAACTTACGTTTCCATTTCTGCGTTTGTGCTTTCCTTCAACTCGGGACAACCTGTCCCGCTTCCTTCGAATTTCGACTATGATCTCTGTCCCTTAACGCCAATCGCTTTCCCACTTGCAGTTTTGGACGAGTCCAAGGAGCTTCCACACCGCTGATCTAAAGATCCCCTAGGAGGCCCCTATAGCAGGCCATTGTGATGACATGGCACCGCTTGAGACACGCGAGACGTCTGGGACAGAAGCTTGCAGAATGCTATTGGCTCAAGTGAAAGCATTAACTGAAGCCTTCATCCTCGGGGACCTCTAACCACCTAATGAAACATAGTGGCATCCCAGCAAGTTGTGTTCGCAGGGCGTCAGAGCCTCTTAAGAAGCATCTCTGGAATTCCCTGCCCGTCTCCTTAGAAGGCCTAATACGCATGCCTCTTTATTGACGGACCGCTGTGCCTAGGACCCACATTACAAGCACAACGGCCGCAGGAAACCCTCTCATCCCATTCACCTTGGACAGTACAAGGGTGTTCAAGGGTTTTTTCTGTAGTATTTTCCGGGCATCCTGCTACGTGAAACCTGGTGAAGAACTACTACTACAAGCTGAATGGCTGACAGTACTTCTGCCCTACCAGAGGCCCGCCAGGCGAATGTGATTAGAAATTATGACTGGGCGCACACGATGCGTTTGGAAGGAGAAGCTTGCAGAAGGCAAGGTGTCCAATTCACAGGCAGGGCCTCAAGCCTTTATCCTCAGAGACCTCTAAGCTATTGAATAAACATCCTGGCATCCTCACGAGATGTTTTATCGTTGTGTCAGTGACTCGGAGGAAACGTCTTGGGAAACGGCTTCCAGTGCCCAAAGGCGTTCCACACAGGTGACTCTTGGTTTCAGGAACGGTTCGCTGAGGTCATAGTGTAGAGCCACAGGCTCCCTGGCAATCACTCTTTTTGCATGTGCCTCGGAACGAGAAGGAAGATTCCCCGGCCTTTCCCCATTGCTGGCCTGGAAACATTGCACAGTGACCTGAGTAGGATCCACTACTGTCAGCAGCAGGAGAGCTGCCATGGCATGGGTTCACCTTCAAGGATTCCACGGCGATGCCTTGTAAAGCGGCATGGCTCTCTACAGAGTAATCGTCCGCAGTGTGTAGAGCGAATTTCCGGGCCCTCGTTAAAACGCGGCCGACGTGACGGCATGGGTTTGTTGTTCCCTGCGGAAAGACCACGAGAGAGAATGGTGATGGATATAATTGTAGTCCAGGTCAACACTATAACAGTTTCCCTGCGTTGTTGCAGTGCAGCTTTTGACCGCCCTGGTCACACCATTCGTAGCCTGAAATGCCTAAGCGTAAGCCACGCTTCCCAAAGGTAGCTATTCAAAAACGAGTTTCCGCGACCCGTGATTCAAATTGTTTCTCCTGCTTTCTGTCCCTCCATGGGAAGAAACGATGTACAATCCTGAAACACCACGCCGACCCTTTTTATGCAGACGCTTGTGTCCTGCTCACCATGGAGGTTCCCTTCCTACACAAGGCAGCCTTATCCCACTACGTACAAATTTCCACTATGAAAACTGTGTGGCTGCACTGTTCACTGTCTTCCTTTGTGGTGTGAGGATAGTCGGAGAACGCCAAGGTCAAGCCTCCACTTACTGGAATATGGCCGCCTATCTGATGAGAAAGGTTCACTTGGTATGTACGATGCCTTTGCTGCACCTGAAAGAAGCAGAGAGTCGCAGAAGGCAAGGGGCTCCACTCCCAGCCGTGTTTCAAGCAAATTCTGCATTCGTGTTTAAATATACCATGAACGCTATCGAGATCTCAGCAGTGAGGCTCTCACACAGTTCCAGCAGCAGTTCAGAGATAGCTTGGGGAAACTCCTTACCTTTTCTACCCATTCCACTGCGGAATGGCGTTGAGGAGCAAAAGCCTCACAATCGCGTCCTGCTCCAAAACATTTCTCATCACATTGGCCTGAGACCCTGTCAGGACGTTCCAGTGTCTGCTCTTGATACTGCCACGGAACAGTGTTCAGCGCCCCTGGGAGACACGCAGCGCGTTGGCCAAAGGAAAGCTGCGATTGTATTCGTGTGGTCCACGTAGCCCACACAGAGGGTCTGAGGGGTTGCGCGTGTCGCCAAAGAGTATTGCTTCGTGGTCGAGGTGCCTGTAATCAGGGCGTTAGTAGAAAGCAACAGTCGTGTAAGCCTGGCTTTGCAGGTCACAGTGATCGAGAACACGGGCCAAGGCACTTCCTCAACCTGGAAATGCATTCTATGAAGAAGAGATAAGAATCCACATTGTATGTTGTGTGGTGGGCACCTAGCATCCACAGTATCCATCGCTGGTCCCTCTGAAACGTTCCCCGCCCTTCCGCATTGCCAAAGCAATCTTCAAGTCCCTGATGGTGGACGTGAGTTCCGGTCCCCTCTCACCGTCACACTGTTTCTGACTAACAAAAGGTGAGAAAGGACGACAGTGCTCAAAATCCTTGCACTCTTGTTCCTGCTAAGCACTGAGTCCTCTTCCTCAGCCTGATCTCGCTTCGTACGAATTTCCGCTGTGAACCCTCTCCGTCTTCTCCAATCGCATGACCTCGGCACCGACGATGGAGGAGTCTTCACGAGCTATCACACGATACATTGCAATTCTCTCCCTGGCCCAAGGCGCCAGGCGAATGTGATGAGAAATTATGACTGGGCGCACACGATGCGTTTGGAAGGAGAAGCTTGCAGAAGGCAAGGTGTCCAATTCACAGGCAGGGCCTCAAGCCTTTATCCTCAGAGACGTCTAAGCTCTTGAATAAACATCCTGGCATCCTCACGAGATGTTTTATCATTGTGTCAGTGACTCGGAGGAAACGTCTTGGGAAACGGCTTCCAGTGCCCAAAGGCGTTCCACACAGGTGACTCTTGGTTTCAGGAACGGTTCGCTGAGGTCACAGTGTAGAGCCAAGGCTCCCCGGCAATCACTCCCCTTTCATGTGCCTTGGCAGGAGAAGGAAGATCCACCCGCCTGTCTTCAATGCTGGTCAGGAAACACTGTACAATAACCTGAGAAGGTTCCACTACTGTCAGCAGCAGGAGAGCTGCCATTGCATGAGTTCCCCTTGAGGTATTCCAAGGAGATGGTTTGTCCAAAGGCATAGCTCTCTAAGGAATATTTCTCTGCAGTCTGTAGATGGAATATCAGGCGCAAACAAACGCTGCAATCGTGATGGCATGGGTTTTCTGTTCCCTGCAAACAAGACCACTAGCGAGAATTGTGCTGGTAATACATGTCGTCCAGGTCAACACTGTAACACTTTTCTTTACATTGTGTTCAGCTTCACACTGCTCAGGATACTCCGTTAGTAGCCTTGAAGGGTTTACCGCGAGTCAGGTTTACCAAAGATAGGCATTCTAAAATAAGTTTCCATGACACATGATACAAAACTTTATGTATGTTTTTACTGCTTATGTCCTCTTCATGGGAAGAAAGGAAATACATTATTGAAACACCATGCCAACTTGTTTTTCACAGACGTTTGAATCCTCCTCATCATAGAAATTCCGTTCCTACACATGGCAGCCTGATCCCATTACATATGAATTTCCACTATGAAAACTTTTTGGTTTCACTAATGAGTATCCTCCTTACTGATGGAAGAAAGGTCAGAGAATGCCAAAGTCAATACTCCGCTGACAGCAATATGGCAGCGAATCTGATGATAAAGTATCATTTGGTATGTACGATGCCTTTGCTGCACCTCAAAGAAGCAGAGGCTCACAGAATGCAAGAGGCTCCAATCCAAGGCACTGTTTCATGCATTTTTTACATGCAGGTTCTAAATTTATGATGAAAGCTATTGAGATTTCAGCAGTAAGGCTTAACGGTGTTTCAGCGGCACTTCAGAGATATGTTTGGGATACTCCTTAAGTTTTATATCCATTCCACTATAGAGTGGAGTGTAGGAGGAAAAGCATTATAATTGAGTCCTCCTTCAAAACATTTCTCATCACATTTGCCTGAGACAGTGCTAGGAAGATCCAGCATTCTCTGTTAATATCGGCCACGAAATAGTGTTCAGCAGTACTGGTAAAGACCCACTACTTAACCTAAAGGAAAGTTGCGATTGCATTGGTATGTTCCCCATAGCCTGAACAGAGGGTCTGTTGTGGAGTACGGATCATTGAAGAGGATTGCTCCCCAGTAGATGTTACTGAAAACTGGGAGTTAGTAGAAAGCAATAGCCATGTAAGACTGGCTTTGTGGTTCGCAACGATCAAGAATACAAGGGCAAAGCACTTTCTCTAATCAGAAATGTATTAAGTGAAGAATAGATAAGAAATCTACACTTCAAGTTGTTTTACTGGCGCCAAAGAATGCAGAGGACACACAGATGGTCGCTCTGAAACGTTATCTGCACTTCGGGGTTACCAAAAGCACATATTCAGAACTCTATTCATTGACGTGCGAACCAGTCTTCTCTTAGTTGTAATAGTTTTTTACATCCAGTTAAAGTGTCTTTCTTCAAATTCCAAGTGCAAATAAAAAGGCAACATTCGTACAGCATGTGTTTTCTGTTCACTGAGGTCAAGAACACGAGAAGGAATATTGCTCAAAATTAATATAGTCAAGGTAAACACTGTAGTACTTTCCTCTACATTGTTTGAGTGCTGCCTTAGACTGCACAAGACACACCATTAGTAGCATTGAATCATTAACCGCAAGTTAGGCTTACCAAACATATGCATTCAAAAACAATTTTCTTTGACATGTGATACAGATGTTCACTAATGTTTTTAGTCTCTATGTCCTCTGAATGGGAAGAAACAAAATACATTATTGAAACAACATCCCAACTTGTTTTCCACAGACATTTGAGTCCTCCTCAACATAGAGGCCCCCTTCCAACCCACGGCAGCATGATCCCACTTCGTACGAATTTTCACTATGAAAACTGTCAGTTTTCACTGATCGCTTTCATACTTGGTAGATATTAGGAGAGTCCAAGAATGCTTACATACAGCTGACATCAAATCTCTTCTTAGAGCAATACGGTTGCCAAATCTGATAAATTTTCACTTGCAGTATATGATGCACCTCAAAGAAATTCCTTTGGCATAGAAGTGGCTCAATTTAAAACCATTGTTTCTAGCATTTTTTTGCTTGTAATTTCTAAATTTATGACAAAACATATTGAAATCCCACCATTAATGCTCTAACCACATGTCAGTGCTTCTTCAGAAACAGCTTTGGGAAACCTTTTCAACTTTTATGTACATTCCACTACGCATTTATTCTTCACATACGGAATTGCGTTAATGAGAAAAAGCATTACAATCGCTTCCTCTCCAGAAAGATTTTTTATCACATTCGCCTGGGATACTACCAGGAAAATCCAGTGGCTTCTGTTTATTTTGGTCAAGAAATTGTGTGCAGTGAAGCTGGTAAAGAGCCACTACTCTTAGCTACAGGAAAGCTGCCATTGCATGCGTATGTTCCACATAGTCTAAGCAGAGGGTTTGTTGGAGAGTATGGATCTCTAAAGATCATTGCTCCCCAGTAGACATTACTGAAATCCAGACATTAGCAGAAAGTTGTAGTTTTGTAAGACTGGATTTGTAGTTCCCTACGATTGAGAACATGGGAGAAAGCTCTTTCTCAAATCAGAAATGTTCAATTAAGTACAGATAAGCAGATGGTATGTTCGAGAGCATAGCTCTCTAAAGAGTATTTCCCACCAGTTTTTGGTATTAAATACCTGTTGCATAGAAACAGAGTTACAGTTGTATTAGATGGGTTAGAACTTCCCTCTGATCAAGAACACTGCAGCAAAGGGGTTGTTTAAATCAAAATATAGTCTATGAATTATAAATAAGAACTATATCCTCTTCCTCTACATTTTGTGTGTGATGCCTTAGATGTCACTGCATTTACCGACAGTAGTACTGAATCCTTGACTGGAACGCTGGTTAGAAAACACAGATATTCAAAAACCTGTTTCTTTTACATGTGCAGTGATCTTTCTCTAACTTTTATAGTGTTTCCATATCTTCTTCATGGCAAATACGAACCACAGTATTGAAACACCACACCAACTTGTTTATCACAACTGTTTGAGTTCTCTTCAGCATTTATGCTCCTTTCTAACACATGGCAGCCTGATCTCACTTCGTATAAATTTGTACCTTGACAACTGACAGTTTTCTTTAGTTGTTTTCATACTTTGTAGATGTGAAAAGAGTCCAAGGATTCGTCACACACTGCAACTAGCAATTCTCCTCTTGCAAAAATACTGCAGGCAAATCAGATCATTTGGCATATACGATGCACTTGGAGCAACACTAGCAAACAAAGCTTGCATCATAGAAGCAGTTCAATTCAAAGCCATCTCCTCAAGCATTTTACGTGAGTGATCTAACTTCCTGATTAAACATATAGAGATCCCAGCACTAAGGCTCTAATACTGGGTCATTGCCTCTTCAGAAATGGCTTTGGGAGACTGTTACAATTTCCATATGCATTCCACAACACATTTACTGTTCATTTATGGAATGGAGTTGATGAGGAATCGTATTACAAGCACATCTTCACCAGAAAGATTTCTCATCACATTCACCTGTGACACTGCACACAAGACACAGTGGCTTTTTGTTTTGCTCAGCAAAGAGACAATGTATTAGACAGCTGGTAAAGAGCAGCTAGTATAAACTACAAGGAAGTTGCTCCTGTATTAGTACCTTCTCATGCTGTTTAGGCAGATGGTTTCTTCAAGAGAATGGATCACTTAAGAGTGTTTCCCAGCAGCTCTTTGATATTGAAAACTGGTCATATCACAAACAGTGGTACAGTTGCATGACACTTGGTTGGAAATTCACTTAGGTAAGTGCACCAGGGCAGAGAGTTTGCTCAAATCAAAAATGTATCGCACACATTACAGGTAAAAACCATAATCCCTTCCTCTACATTGTTATTGTGCTGACTTTGACTTCATAGCCTATAGCAATACTAGCACCGAACCTTTGATTTGACTTTCGATTACAAAATGAAGATATAGAAATACCTGTTTCTTTTGTGTATGCTGTGCATTTTCTCTAAACTTTATTGTTTTTCTAACTCCTTTTCATGGCAACAAATGGACCACAGTACTGAAACAACATATAACCCTGTCTTTCATAACATTTTGAGGGCTCTTCAGAATTTATGTTCCATTTCAACACATCGACTTGAACTTGCTTCATACAAATTTCCACCATGAAAAGTGCCAGTTTTCTGTGATCACTTACTCACTTTGTAGATGTTGGAAGAGTCCAAGGTTGCTGTACACATGGTAGATATTAAGTCATCCCTTACAGCAATATGGCAGGGAAATCAGGTATCTATCATTTGGCATATACGATGCATTTGGAGCACCACTAGGAAACAGAAGCTTGCAGCATGGAAGTGGCTCAATTCAAATTCCATTACCTGAAACATTTTTCCTCAGAGCGATGTAAATTCCTGATAGAACATATTTGGACCAAGCATTAAGTTTCCAACAGTGTGTTAATGCCTCTTCAAAAACATCTTTGGGAGATGGTTTTATTTCCATATACATTGCAAAATGTATTTACTGTTCATTTATGGAACGTCGTTGCTGAAGATACAGATTACAAGCACATTCGCATCAGAAAGATTTCTCATCATCTTCACCTGTGACATTACAAGGAAGACCAGGGCCTTTCCTTGGTCCTCAGCAAAGAAACAATGCATAATATAGCTGATGTTAAAGATCAACTACTATAAACTACAAGAAAGCTGCTATTGCATTAGTACCTGTTCATGTAGTCTAAGTAGATGGTATGTTTGAGAGCATGGATCTCTAAAGAGTATTTGCTACTAGTTTTTGCTGCTGAAAACCTGTCACATAGTAAACAGAGCTACAGTCATATCAGACTGGGTTAGAACTTCCCTCTGACCAAGAACACTGGGGTAAAGGGCTTGCTCAAATAAAAAATGTAT
>CM053502.1:81574275-81630184 GCA_028627145.1 Eidolon dupreanum
ATTGCATTAGTACCTGTTCATGTAGTCTAAGTAGATGGTATGTTTGAGAGCATGGATCTCTAAAGAGTATTTGCTACTAGTTTTTGCTGCTGAAAACCTGTCACATAGTAAACAGAGCTACAGTCATATCAGACTGGGTTAGAACTTCCCTCTGACCAAGAACACTGGGGTAAAGGGCTTGCTCAAATAAAAAATGTATTCCATGAATTACAGGTAAGAAGTGTAACACCTTCCTCTATGTTGTGTTCATGCTACCTTAGACTTCACATTATACACCAATACTAGCACACATTGATTGACTGGGCTTTGGATTACAAAACAAAATTTTCAAAGACCTGTTTCCTTTACACATACTTCAAACTTTCTCTCAAGTGTATAGTTTTCCTATTTTATCTTCCTGGCGACAAATAAACCACAGTATTGATACACCACACCACCTTGTTTATTACAGCTGTTTGAGTTTTCTTCAGCATTTACGCTCCCTTACAACACATGGAATCCTGAAGCCATTTCATACAAATTTCTACCATGAAAACTGCCAGTTTTCCCTAATTGCTTTCACACTTTGTAGATTTGGGAAGAGTCCAAGTTTGCTTCACAAACTGCAAAGTCAAGTTGCCTCTTAGAACAATACTTTGGGTAATTCAAATTATCTGTTTATTACTTGGCTTATAGGATGCCTTTGGAACACCATGAGGAAATAGAAGCTTGCAGCATGGAAGTGGCTCAAATCAAAGCCATTGCCTCAAGCATGATTCTTCAGAGTGATCTAATATCCTCATTAAGCACCATTAGCTCCCATTTTTAAGGTTCCCCCAGGGTTTCCTTGCCTGATCTGAAAAATCTTTGGGAGACTGCATAAACTTCTATATGTATTCCACAACATATTAACTGTTCATTTAGAAAAATTTTCTGTTAAGATGCCTGTACACCACTCGACCCTTTTGAGGATCAGAGCAGGATAGTACTACATCCCTTGTGGATTCTAAGTCCAGCTATTCAATGGTAGGGCTCTCACCATAGGTCTTAAAACTAGGCTCCCCTCGGTACATTCACACAAAGTCTACACAACATTTTGGGGACCTCCTGGACACTTACATTATTGATTATACGTCCTACAACTTTAATGGCTTTGCCCTCCAAGCAAGGAATCTTCATCTTCCAGATTATGTGATAAATGATCAGAGGTGGCCGGTTGATACAACTCATGAATGATCTCTTCGTCACCACCTGTTTGATGGCTGGTGTTGATTCTTCTGGCTAGAGACCTGTACAACTTGTCCTAGCTTTTGAGCTCCTTGTGGCCAAAACTTTCGGTCTTTGTTGTGGTGGATATCGACTGCCATAACGGCAGATTTTTCAACTTTGCTGTACAGAAGTGACTGGCAAGTAATATTCAGTTACAAAAAACTATAACTTACAACCAATAGTACTCTACCAAGCAAGGCCATCAATTACATTTGAAGGTGAAATAAAGATCTTCCTAGACCGGATAAAGCAAAAAAAAAAAAAAAAAGGCATCACCAACAAGCCAGAATTACTAGAGGTATTAAGGGAATTTCTATAGAAAAATTAAAAAAGGAAGAACCCTCAAATATGAATAATAAAATGGCAGTAACTGCATACCTATTAATAATTATTTTAAATATAAATGGATTAAATACTCTAATCAAAAGACTCAGGACAGCTAAATGAATATGAAAACAAGACCTACTTGCTGTCTACAAGAGACCCACTTCAGATCAACTGACACACAGACTGAAAGGGATTAAAAAAAATATTTCACTCAAATGGCAATGAGAACAAACTAGGGCACCAATACTTCTATCAGACAAAATAGACTTTAAAGCAAAGACTACAATAACAATAAAGAAGGGCATAACAACAAAAAGAATCAATATAACAAGGGAACATCATCTTTGTAAACATGTACACACCTGACGTAGAAGTAACTACACATATATAGAAATTATTGACAGACATATAGGTAGAGATTAACAATAATACCATAGTATAAGATTTTAACATCTCATTGATGTCCCTTTGACATCCCATTGATATTCCATTATTCAGACAGAAATTCGATAAGCAATCAACAGCCTTAAATGACACACTGTACAAAATGGATGTAATTGATATTTTCAGAGTTTTCTTCCCAAAGCAGCAAAATATACATTTTTCTCAGGTGCACATAGAATATTTTCCAGGGTAAATGAAATGTTAGACCACAAAATGAGTGATATAAAAAAGGCAATCAACTGCAACAACAACAACAACAAACCTGAAAAGTACACAAACCAAGGAGATAAATAATAAACTACTAAACAATGAATGGGTTTACGATGACATTAAGGAAGAAATCAAAAGATACCTAGAGACAAATGAAAATGGCACAGAGAAAACAGTCCTAAGAGGGATATTTTTATACAATACAGGCCTACCTCAATAAACAAGAAAAATTTCAAATAAATATTCAAACCTTATACTTAAAAGAATGAGAAAAAGAACAGCAAACAAAACCCAAAATGAGTAGAAGGAAGGAAATAATAAAGATCAGAGTGGAAATAAATAATATAGAGTGTAGAAAAGCCATATGAAAGTTCAATAAAACCAAGAGCTAATTATATAAAAGAATAAACAAAATTGATAAACATTTAGTCAGACTCATGAAGAGAAAAAGAAAGAGGACCCAAATAAATAAAACCATAAATGAAAGAGGATAGTTAAGTCCAGAGTTTACAGAAATAGAAAAGATTGTAAGAAAATACTACGAGCAGTTATCTGCCAATAAATTGGACAATCTAGAAAAAATAGATGCATGTCTAGAAACATACAATCTCACAAGACTAAGTCAAAAACACAAAATCTGAGCCAGCCAATTACCACCAATGGAATCAAATCAGTAATCAAAAAACTTCCAAAAAACAAAAGTCCTGGACAAGATGGCTTTAGGGGTACATTTTACCACACATTAAAAAAAAAAATTAACAACTATTCTTCTCATGTATTTAAAAATTTTAAGAGGAGAAAAGCCTTCTTAATTCTTTTTATGAGGCCACAATTACTGTGACTGAAAAACCAGACAATGACATTATAAAAAAGGAAATTATAGGCCAATATCCATGATGAGTATTGACGCAAAAGTCCTCAACAAAATATTAGCAAACTGATTTCTGCAATACATTAAAAATATCATATTTCTTGATCAGTTGGATTTATTCCTGGAATACATGATAGGATCAATACCTGCAAATCAATGAATGTGATATGCTACATTAAAAATTTAAATATAAAAATCATATGATAATATCAATAGATACAGAAAAAGTATTTGACAGAATCCAGCATCCATTTATGATAAACACTCCCAGCAAAGTGGGAATAAAGAGAACATACCTCAAGTTAATAAAGATCATATGCAACAAACCTACAGCTAACATCCTACTCAAAAGGAAAGGATAAAACAATTTTCCTTAAGATCAGGAACAAGACAAGGAGGCCCACCTTCACCACTTCTATTCAACATAGTATTGGAAGTCATGACTACAGCAATAAGACAAGAGAAATAAGAGGCATCCAAATTGGAAAGGAAGAAGTTACACTATCATTATTTGCAGATGACATGATATTATATAGAGAGAATCCCAAAGAATACACACACACACACACACACACACACACACACACACACACACACACACACTGTTAGAACTGATCAATGAATTCAGTAAATTAGCAGGATACAAAACTAATATTCAGAAGTTGATTGCATTATTATACAGCAATGATACACTACCAGAAAGAGAAGTTAAGAAAACAATCCCATTTACGACTGCATCAAAAACAATGAAATTCCTGGGAATTAAATTAACCACGACGGTAAAGGACCTGTTCTTGGAAACCCATATGTCATTGAAAAAAAAAACAACTGAAGAAGATATAAATAAATGGAAGCATATACTGTGCTCACGGATAGAAAGAATTAATATCATTAAAATGTCCATACTACCCAAAGCAATCTATAGATTCAATAAAATCCCTATCAAAATACCAGTGGTATTTTCCACAGAACTAAAACAAATAGTCCTAAAATTTATATGGAAGCATAAAAGATTCTAAATAGCTGTAGCAATCTTGAGAAAGAACAAAGTGGGAGGAATCTACACTACCTGATACCAAACTATATTACAAGGCTATAGTAATAGAAATTGCCATTAAAACAAACAAACAAACAAACAAACAAACAAAAAACCAGATACATAGACCAGTGGACAGACCAGAAATAAATGCTTGCCAATATGATTATTTAATCTATGGCAAAAAAAAAAAAAAAAAAAAAGAAGAAAGAGTATACAATGGGGTAAATATGGTCTCTTCAAAAAATGGTTATTGAAAAACTGGACAGATACGTGCAAAATAAATGAAACTAGACTATCTTCTTACATCATGCACAAGAATAAATTCAAAATGAATTAAATACTTAAATATAAGCCCCAAACCTTAAAACTTGTAGAAGAAAACATGCAGTAAACTCTCTGATATTACTATTAGTAATATTATTTTCTGATCTATCTCCTTGGATAAGGGAAACAAAAGAAAAAAGAAACAAATGGAACTACATCAAACTAAAAAGTTTTGCACACTGAAAAAAACTACCAACAAATTGAAAAGAAAAGTTACTGACTGGGAAAAGATATTTGCCTATGATACATCTGATAAGAGATTAGCATCCAAAATTTATAAAGAACTCATACTACCCAACAACAAAAAAACAAACAATTCAATTTTTAAAAGTGGGCAGAAGACCTGCGTAGGTATTTTTTCAATGAAGACATACAGATTGCTAATAGACATGTAAAAAGATTCTCAAGATCGCTAATCACTAGAGACATGCTAATCAAAACCACAATTCTGTAACACCTCTCAGAATGACTATCATCAATACATCAACAATCAAGTGCTGGCAAAGATGTAGAGAAAAGAAAACTCTTATGCACTGTTGGTGGGACTGCAAATTGGTACAGCCACTATGGAAAAACAGTTTGGAGGTTAAGGTTTCTCAAAAAATTAAAGGTAAAACTACCTGTTGACAAAGAAATTACACTCCTGGGTATTTATCCAAAGAAAACCAAAACACTAATTTGTAAACATCTATGCACCCCTATGTTCACTGTGGTGTTGTTCACAATAGCCAAGATATGAAAGCAACCTCGATGTCCACCAATAGATACTAGATAAAGAGGTGGTAAATACCTCCCATAAGCCAATGTGTGTAACATGTTTCTTCAATAAACAAATGCTATTATTATTACAAAAATGGAATTTAATTATTTAAAATGTACATTTAAATATCAACAGAAACAATTTAAAAGATTATGATTTTATTATCTTTTCATATTATTCATGAATCCAAACATATATTGTAATTTACATCAATATCATTATTTGGTTGAACTAGGTCAAAGCTGATCAGCTCTATCAAATGAATTTTAGAAGAGTAAAATTATGTGAAATATATTAAAAGCACATTTAAAATTTTTTATTTTTCAATTACCATTGATGTGCAATATTATATTAGTTTCATGTGCACAACCTAGTCATTTAGATATGTACATAATTTATGAATGATCACCCCAATAAATCTAGTACTCATCTGATACCATACACTGTGCTATATTTCAAATCTCCATGACTCTTTTGTAGCTACCAATTTGTACTTTTTCTTTTAATAACTTAAAATTTAAAATACACTTGACATGCAGCAAATATTAGCTTTAGGTGTGCAACATGGTAATTTATACATTTACATAACCCATATGACACCATCCATGGTTATTACAATACTACTGACTATTCTCCAGGCTACCTTCTGATAACTATTTTGTAAATACTAATTTGTGCCTCTTAATCCCCTTCCCCTTCAGCTATTCCCACACTCCCGATCTGACAACCTTCAAAATGCTCTCTGTATCTATGAGCTTGTTTCTGTCGTTTGTTTATCCTGTTCTCTGGATTCCACATATGACATTTGTTTTTGTCTGACTTACTCATCACAATACCCTCTAGGTCCATCCATGTTATAGCAGATGGCAAGATATCATTTTTAATGGCTGAGCAACATTCCATTGTATATATGTACCACCTCTTCTTTATTCATCCATTGATGAACACCCAGGATGCCCTCATATCTTGGCTATTGTAAATAATGTTGCAATTAACATGGATTCACATGTCCCTTCAAAGTAGTGTTTTGGGTTTCATTGGATAAGTACCCAGAAGTGGAATAACTAAGTCCTTCTTTGTCTTTTGTTATAACCTCTTTAATGTCTATTTTGTCTGTTATAAGTATTGCTTCTCCAGCTTTTTGGTTGTTTGTTTCCATTTTGATGAAACATCTTTTCCATCCTTTTACTTTAAGTCTGTGTGTGTCTTTAGATATGAAGTGGGTCACTTGCAGCCAGAATATGTAAGGATCTTGTTTTCTTATCCATTCAGCCACCCTGTCTGCTAATTGGAACATGTAATCCATTTACATTTAAAGTATTTGTTGCTAGATATGTAGTTAGAGCTGTTTTATTATTTATCTTTTTTCCTTTTTTTTTTCTTAAAGAAGTCCCTTCAATATTTTTTTTTTTTGTAATGCTGGCTTGTTGATAATGAACTCCTTTAGTTTTTTCTTGTCCGGGAAGCTCTTCATCTGACCTTTGATTTTAAATGATAGCTTTGCTGGATAGAGTACTCTTTGTTATATGTCTTTGCTTTTCATTACTGTGACTATTTCATGCCATTCCCTTCCTTACTGCCATTTATGTTGAGAAATCAGCTGACAGTCTTATGGGAGTTCCCTTGTAAATAACAACTGCTTTTCTCTTGCTGCTTTTAAGATTCTCTCTTTGCCTTTAACCACTGACATTTTAATGATGTTGTGTCTTGGTGTGGGCCTGTTTGGGTTCATCTTGTTTGGGATTCTGAGTTTCCTGAGCTTGTATGTCTATTTTTTTTCCTGTCAGGTTAGAGAATTTTTCAGTCATCATTTCTTGAAAGAGTTTTTAAATATTTTGCTCTTGCTTTTCTCCTTCTGGTATCCCTATGATGAAAATGTTGATACGCTATTTGTCCCAGAGATCTCTTAAATGATCTTTTTTTTATTTTTTATTTTTTTCTTGTTGCTATTCCAATTGTGCATTTTCTGCTACCTTACCTTTGAAAACTCTGATTCAATCCTCTGCTTCATTTAATTTACTGTTATTGCCTCCTAGGTTATTTTTCCCTTCAACCATTGTATTCTTCATTTTTGACTGCTTCTTTGTTATATTTTCTATCTTCATTTTTGTGTTTTCTATCTCTTTGTCAAAGTTCTCACTGAGTTTATTTACACTTTCCCTAAGTTAATTGAGCTTCCTTATAACCAGTATTTTGAACTCTGTATTGTTTAGATTGCGTGACTTCGTTTCGTTTAGTTCTTTTTCTGATGCTTTATTCTGTTCTTTCTTTTGCAACATATTTTTTGTTTTGTCTCCACATTTTGGCTCCCTAGCTGTGTTCATTTCTAGGTATTAGGCAAGGCTGCTATGTTTCCCAGTCTTAGTAGAGTGACCTTGAATAGTAGATTTGCTGTGTGTTCAGTGGCACAGTCTCCCTGGTCACCAGAGCCAGGTGCTGCAGGTATGTTCCTTTATGAGTGGAGTGTGCTCTCCTATTGTAGTTGAGCCTTGGTTGATATTTACTCCTCAATGGATGTGATTGACCCCTCAGGCTGATTGGTTATGATTACGCCATGACCGGTGGAGCAGTCATGCAGGGGCTGACCCTACAGGGTAGGATTTGCTTTAGCAGGGCTCTGCTTCCTGTACTGTCTGCCCTTTGGTTGTGTTGTCCTCAGATGTGACCCCAAGAGGTGCTCAGGTTCAGACCAAAGCTGACCATGGTACGTGCAGGTGGATTCTCCTAGGAGGATCCCTGCCCCAGGCCAAGATCGTCTGCAGCCTCTGCCCTACCTGGGGCCACCTGGCATGAGCCACCAAACAATCCACTGATGGTTACCACTCATGCCTGGCTTGGAACTGCCTTGAGAGTTCAAGCCGCAAAACAAGGCTGGCTGCAACTTGTGCCAGGTTTGGGGCTGCTCAGTAAGAGGTCCAGAACATGTAGACCAGACACTGCTTGTTTAATTTTTATGAACCTTTTAGAGATATAAGGAATTCTACAGCATGAGTTAAAACAGGCCATTTGTATGGAAAATCCACTGAAAGTGGCTTGGGTCATCTGCCAAGTCGAGAGGGGCAGGGTCTTGGAGAATCACCAGGGGAGCGTGATTAAGTAAGCTACATTGGTGGAGATTTAGATATGGCAGCTACCTGGGTCTGCAAGCTGAGCAGGGGAGGACTCAACATAGGAATAATGGCCTCTGCCAGCTCTTCTATCTGGGAGAAAGATGCCCCTCTGGCCCTTGTCCTGAAGCTAGACAACTCAGTTTCTCCCTGTATGTCCCTAGTGTTTTTCACATCATTACCCAGGACTAGGAGCTCAGAGCCAGTGAGTCCCTCAGCAAGTAAGTCCATAATCAAATAATTATTATCAACTAATTTTACAGCAAACAAATGAACCACATACATATCCTTCAGAAAAAAAATGATTTTACTTTGGGAGTTTATATTAGAAATAAATATTTTTAAAAGTTTACAGTGAAAGGGTATAGATGTATGAAGAACAATTTCTGCATCTATAAAGGTAATTTAGAAATGCAATATCAGCTATTTTTGCTCTTTGAATAATTTCACACCAGCTACAGCCTAGATGTCCAGATCAGATTGAATATGTCCATCCAAATAATTTTATTCTTTGCAAATTTTTTAACTCGATCAAGAGTTGAATGGATGGAGGGTATCCATTGGTCTGCTCCAGCTACAAAAAGTCAGCCTTGACCTTCTCTTAACCATCGCTGTTCATCTGGATGGTATCCTTTCTTTCTTGCTAGTGCCCACTCAGCTTGGCGATATTGGGGATTTGAGGGAAAGGTGAATGGCCCAAGTAGGAGGGCTAAGACTCTAGGTTCCTGGGTCTTGGTGGCTTTCTTCGTGGCCTCATCAGCTAGGGTGTTCCCCTGGCTGACAAGAGACTTATCCCTCTAGTGGCCTTTACTATGGATGATTGCTATTTTTGATGGAAGCCGTACTACCTCAATTAGCAACAAAATAATCTCTTTGTTTTATTGGGTATCTTTTGTTATGAGCAATCCTCTTTTTACCCAAATAGCTGCATGAGCATGGAGCACCAGAAACCTTTATTTAGAGGCTATAAATATGAAGTCATTTGTATTTTACCAAACATTCAAAGAAGAATTAACACCTATTCTTCTCAAATGATTCCAAAAATTCAAGAAGAGGGGAGGTGCTCTCACTCCTTTAATGAGGCTACCATAACCTTGACTCCAAAACCAGACAAAGATATTACAAAAAAAGAAAACTATAGGCTGATATCTCTTAGGAACGTTGATGCAAAAATCCTCAGATAATATTAGCAATCCAAATTCAGCAATACATTAAAAATATCATACACCATTAACAAGTTGGATTTATTCCTGGGATGCAAGGTTGGTACAATATCTGCCAATTAATCAATGTGATACACTACATTAACAAATTGAAAGATAAAAACCATACAATCATATCAATAGATGTAGAAAAAGCATTGAACAAAATCCATCATCCATTTATCATAAAAGCTCTCAGTAACATGGGAATAGAAGGAAGAAACTTTAATATAATAAAGGCCATGTATGACAAACCTACAGTTAACATCATACCCAATGAGGAAAGGCAAAAAGCATTTACCTTAAGATCAGGAACAAAACAAAGATGCCCATTTTCAACACTCTCTTCAACATTGTATTGGAAGTCTTAGCCACAGCAATCAGACAAGAAAGAGAAATAACAGGTAATCGAATTGGAAAGGATAAGTAAAACTCTCATTATTTGCTGATGACATGATACTATACAGAGAGAACCCTAAAGATCCCACCAAAAAACTGTTAGAACTGATCAATCAATTCAGGAAAGTAGCAGGTTACAAAATAAATATTCAGATGTCAGTGACACTTTTGTACACTAATGATAAATTTTCAGAAAGAAAAATTAAGAAAAGAATCCCGTTTGCAATTGTATTGAAAACTATAAAATACCTGGGAATCAAATAAACCAAGGAGATAAAGACCTGTACTTAGAAAATTATAAGTCATTGAAAAAAGAAATTGAGGAAAATACAAATAAATAGAAGCATATATCATGCTCATGGGTAGGAAGAATCGACATCATTCAAATGGCCCATATTACCCAAAGCAATCTATAGATTCAATGCAATCTCGATCAAAATACCAATGGCATTTTTCAGAGAGCTAGAGCAAATAATCCTAAAATTTATATGGAACCATAAAAGAACCTGAATAGCTACGGTAATCTTGAGAAAGAAGAACAAAGTTGGAGGTATCACCTACCTGATATCAAATGATACTACAAGTCCACAGTAATCAAAACAGCATGGTACTGGTGTAAAAGCAGATACATTGATCAATGGAACAGAATAGAGTCTCAGAAATAAATCCTCACCAATATGCTCACTTAATATATGACAAAGGAGGTAAGAATATACCATGGGGTAAAGATAGTCTCTTCAATACATGGTGTTGGGAAAATTGGACAGTTACATGCTAAAAAAAAAAAAAAAAATTGGACCATTTTCTTACACTGTATACAAGAACAGACTCAAAATGGATTAAAGACTTAAATGTAAGACCCAAAACTATAAAACTTCTAGAAGTAAATAAAGGCAGTAAACTCTCTGATATTACTAACAGTAATGTCTTTTTGAACATATCTCCCTGGGCAAGGGAAACAAAAGAGAAGAAAAAATAGGACCATGTCATACTAAAAAGGTTTTACAAAGCTAAATGAAAAAGCAATTGACTGAGAAGATATTCTCAGAGAAGATATTCACTATTGATACATCTGATAAGAGATTAATATCTAAAACATATAAAGAACTCATACAACCCAATAACAAAAAGAAACAAACCAATTGAAAAATGAGCAGATGACCTGAAGATACTTCTCCAAAAAGGAAAAGCTGATGACCAATATACATATGAAAAGATGCTCAAGGTCACTAATAATCAGAGAAATGCAAATTAAAACCACAATGAGATATCACCTGACACCTATCAGAATGGTTATCATCAATAAATCAATGAACAACAAGTGCTGGCCAAGAAAAGGAGAAAAGGGAACCGTCACATATTGTTGGTAGGATTACAAATTGGTACAGCCACTATGGAAAACAGTCTGGAGGTTTCTCAGAAAATTAAAAATGGATACACCTTTTCACTGAGCAATTGTACTTCTGGATATTTATCCAGGGAAAACCAAAATAATAATTATAAAGATTGATGCACCCCAATATTCATGACAGTACAATTTACAATAGCCAAGATATGGAAGCAACCGAAATATCCTTCAATAGATGACTGGATAACAAAATTATGGTTCATATATACAATAAGATTTTACTTAGACATTAAAAAAATGAAATCCTACCATTCGTAATGATATTGATGGACCTAGAGGTTATTATACTGAGTGAAATAAGTCAGACAGAGAACATAAATACCATATTATTTCACTTATATGTGAACTCTAAGGAATAAAAAAAATCAAACTAATCAAAAAGAGAAATACAAATATAGAGAACAATTTGGTAATGGACAGAGGGGATAGGGGTTGGAGGGCTGGGAGAATGGGGTGAAGAGTTGAAGAAGTACAGATTAGTGGTTGATAGATGGTCAAAGGAATGGGGAATCTGGCATAGGGAATGCAGTTAACATTAACGTATTGGCTAGGTGGAAAATCAGAGGAGAGAAGGAGCAATTATGGCGATCATTTTATAAAGTATATAAATGTCTAACAAATGTACTGTTTACTTGAAACTAATAAAATAAGAAATAAAAACATTTAAAAAACAATTTGTTGAGTGAATGATAGAGCAGCTATAATATAGAAAATCAAACTTACAAAAAGCAAAGAAAAAGGCTTTACTGACTTGTTGATTATTTTTTAATTTTATTTAGGAGAACTTCAAGATTTTTCCCCCACTTCTCAGACATGTTAATTCTTTGAAGGTAGCCTCATTAAATTTTATGGTTTGCTATGGTATAGTGTAATCAGGACCAAAACCCCCAATTTACCCTTTTTAAATAATATTCTTTTTAAAACTGTTCCTCTTGGTAAGTTGATGCTGGTTCCATCTGAAGGCTGTAATTTCTCCTGAATGTGCTGTTAGGGTTTGTTTCTCAGAACCACATACCTGTGTATTCAGAGATTACTTTTTTCCTTAAATTTGTTACAGCTTTGTGAAAGGGAAATACCAAGATAGCAATAATTATTTACAAAGAAAATATGTGCAAAATACTCAAAATGCAGTGTTAAGATAATGCCATTTATTTTAGACATATAAATATGTCTCATAAATATCAATCGATCTGATCCTTTTGGATATGAGAACTTTGTCATTTACATGTAAGTTGAAGTGGTTATACTGATTATTTCTCAATGGGAAAGGATTTTAGCAAAAAGAGTATTTCAAAGATAAAATTTGCACAGTCATTACATAATGGAGAACCTGTTCTCATATTAACTGTCAGCTTTTATAAATATTCCTTATTTGGTCATTAAAATAAGTGGGAAAATTAGTATGCTATATTGACAAAAAATGTGAGTTCTAGAAAGTTAAATCCACTATTTGGTTTCGGGGCAATGATAAGATATCTGAGCGTTCAATAGAATGATGTTTTTAATAACATACTCAGCACTGTGCATGCTGAATTAGATTCATTTTGAGTCTGAGATTACTATTATCTTATAAATAAAAAGATATGCTGATAAAATAGCTAACAAGGGTTGTGAACATTTATCAAGAGATTTCAGGGAGCCAGGTATTGTACTCAGGGCTTCGTATGCACTTTTTCATTAGTCTTCATAAGAAATTTTTTAGATAGTATTGTCATCAGTGGCAGACCTATGCCTATAGAATTTAAGAAACTTGTCCAAGGTTATCCAGCCCAGGACTGGTTAAAAGGTAAAAATGTAGATGTGTTTTCATCATTACACTTTTGGAAAAGAGAAAGATATATATATGTAAATAATAAATTTTGTTTTGATGGCCTTTATATATTTTATTCATTAACCTTATTATTCATGATTTTGGGGTTTAGTATATTTATAACATTTGATTAAACAGTAATCAATATTCTATCAAATGAAAAGTTCCCGAGGTCACTTAGTAACTGACAGAAGAAGCAGGAGCTACCATTAATTTCTTGCCTACAGATGTTCCTTTTATTTATGTTTGTATGTATGTATGTATATATGTATGTATGTATGTATGTATTTATTTGCATAGTCATTTATTTATTTGTGTATTTATTTGTTTGTTATTACACCTTTTGTTTCAGCTTCATATCATGATCTAATTTTAGCTCTCATCTAATATAATAAACCCACAATGAGCCTATCTCTCAAAAGTGGTTGCCCTAGTATCATCTGGCCATACCCTGCTCAGATGTTACTTACTCTTGCAGCAAGTGTATTCTCAGATTACTGCCAGGGTTTTCTGTATCTGAAAGGCACACTGTTTCTTTCCTGGGTGCCTAAGTCCTTCTTCTAAGACTTCAGTAATCTATTTCCTTTCACTTATTCTTCCTACACAGCTCAGATTCCTCATGAGTGCCCTGTAGTATAAAACAGCAGAAAGGCCTCTGCATGTACTCATGTGTCCTGCCAGACTCATCAAACTGTTGCTGACCTGTGAACATGATCACTTAATTTTCAGATCATAAACCCACTCTCTAGATTACAATTCTGGATTCTGAAACCTAGAATCAGATAAACACGTGTGCTTTTTCATCCTAATTTGCATTCTCACTTTCAATCCCATCTTCCAGATCTAACGTACCATGATTAATTACTGTCATCTCTCAGTCACTGCTATCAATAATATAGTGCTCCATTCTCCCAAATCATGCTTTCTTGCTAGAAATCATAACAAAACTATGTGGCATCGTTTTCTCAAACATTAAAAATAGATAACTACTTAATAGTAACTAAACAAAAAACTAACAGAAAAAAATGAACTCCTCTACTTTTGTCAAAATTATTTTATTCTATCTTCCATGAAAAGCTTAAAATTACCAGAAAGTTGAATATCTTTCCTTTTGTTTCTATAGATTTAGAGCTTTATAATCATTTTGATAATTTTATTTTTCAAATTATATCTCTGGAGTTAACTAGCATCTAGATCAAAGAATATATCATTATCAGTCTCTCACCCAAAATAACAACTATTCTGATTAGATTCATTTCTCCTGTTTTAGAACTTGATATAAATTGACTTAGGAAATTTGGATTTGTTTTCCTGAACTCATTTGCTCATATTATATTTCTGAGAACCATCCAAATCATTGCATGTAGTCATGTTCATTTTCATCGCTCTATAGAATTCCATTGCACAAATACACTACGGTTAATGTATCCTATGAACTGTTGATTCCTAAGAGAAATGCTGAGTAAGGGGATATGCATATGTTCACACTTAACAGATGATGCCAACTTTTTTCCAAAATGTAGTACTAATTTATATCTCATCAGCAATATCTGAGAACTCCAGTGGTTTTGAATTTGGTTTTGTCTACCTTTTTTATTTTAACCCTTCTGATGAACATATGGTAGTTCCTTGTGGTTTATTTTACAAATCCCAAAGTAGTGAGTAAAGTTGAATGCTTACACACACACACACACACATATGTGTGTGTGTGTATGTATGTGTGTGTGTGTATATATATGTGTGTGTGTGTGTGTGTGTGTGTGTGTGTGTGTGTATACACACACACACACACATTATTCCTGTTGTTTGACTTTTACCCACTCAGGCCTTTTTTTTTTTCTTCACTCATCAGTGTGTTATAGTTCTTTATATACTTTGGAAATCTTTGAATTAAGGTTGTAGCATATCTTGATGACTATTGTGTTCAGGTCATAATAGAGTATTTCAAATTACTATGAATCCATTGACTTTATCTTTTTATATGTTACTGGGATAATAAAAAACCATGATCATGCAAGGAAATAAATCCTGGGAACAAATAAAATGAAACAAATACAAAAGTGCTGTAAGTTTACAAAAACTAGTGTAGTTACCAAATCAAGTTTCAAAATCTACTTAATCCATTGAGTTTTATTTTTCCTATTCATTAGAATGTACTTTGGTGAAGCAAGATATGTCTTTGCCTGTTTTTGGAAAAAAAAAAACATTTAAAGGCTCTTTGAAATTTTCGGATATACAGTGTGACTTACGAACTAACTAATGTAAATTATATTCTTGTTATATACATAATATTGCTCCAAGCTCACTGGTTTCATTAACATAAATGAATTAGAAATACTGAGGAGTCAACCATTTTTTATGGAATTAATTTTTTTCATAATACATTTTAAATAATTCTAGCACTTTATTCTTCTTATAGGCAATACAAATAATCAGTTCAAAATAAAAAATATATTTAGAGAGGTATGAATTAAAATCTTAAAAGGCTCGTTTTAATGATTTTTGCTTAGATTTGTGTTATAGTGTCAGGTCAGATCAACACAAAGATTGAAAGGTTGAAATTACAGAACACTTCCAGACAAAAGTATTTATTATTTGCCTGAACTATCTTTGAGGTTGTGTCTTGCAATACAGTCCTTCATTTCAAAAAATTCCAAGAGTTTTAAACTAAGTGTCAATATTCCAGACAGATCTCTACCAGATGATGCAAAATACAGTTCTTGAAACATAATATAGGAAAGTACACAAAATTACCTCTGCTCTACAACATATAAAATCTGCTACAAAAATGCAAGCTTGACTTAAAAGATAATATTCCATATCATACTCTAGATTGTTACACATTTAATCATCTGAAAGACAAGCAGATATTAAATAAATTTCTAATGTTACTAGAGTGTGATCAGACTTTGATATATATGCATCACCATTAAATTTTGGAAAGGAAAAATGATTTTGCCATTTACTGAATAAACTATTTTTCTTAATGTCTCATATCCAATGGCTTAAAACTCGAAAAAAAAGTCCTCAAACTTTTTACTTGTAAGGAAATTTTCAGTTAGGTGAGCCACTTCTCATTTACTTTAAGGGTCTGAACTTTCCTCATTCTCTCTCTATATATAAGCTTGGAAAAAATAGTCCCATTTCTATTTTAAACAATAAAAGTCAAGACATTCTTAATTAAATTACATTTAAACTAACAACTGTAAATTGAATTACTACTATATGAATGAAAGGGTTTTGGAGATTTCTTCTATGACAATAAAAGCACTGATTTGTGTAGAGAAGGGAAAGAGTAAAAGAAATCGAGTAAAACTTAAATATGCAAAATTATCTCATCTGAATACTTCATTTGTGCCTACAAAAATAGACTTGGGTTTGCCCACTCATACAAAAAACAACAAAAGTAAAATTTGTATTTATTCAGACCAATAAAGATAAATACATATCAGAAACTGGTGCTAATACCTCACAACACTCAACTTAAATGAGAAAAATGTAGGCTTAATAAGAACAGGCTCTTAGAAACAGAGTATTTAGTAATATTTAGTAATATATTTGCTATTATATCTATTTTGGAATCCACAAAATTCCAACATAGATATGAAATATTTTCAAAAAATACATAAGAATATAAAAATAGCTGAAGGAAAAGAAAGCAAAGACTACAATGGAAACCAGAGAAAAAGTTATCATGATACATGTGTATTGCATTCTGATCATAAATTTGCATAGTTGAATCAAATATTTGACTTTGAGTTTCCAGCAGATCAAAGGAAAACATTAATTATTAAGTACAGCATAGGCTTTGACCACATAACAAAAATATATCAGTTGTTTGGCAAAAACAATTTTCTGGACATTTGTTTTCTCCAGTGGGGTTAAATAAATGAAAATAAATGAAAAACTGTGATAGATGCATAACTTTCACAAAGATATTATGAAATCTAAGCTCCTAATTTTGACACGAAGGGACATTTCTAGGGAAATGATGGGTCATGTTACTCTTAATGTTGTGATCAGGCCCAAGAAAGTAATTGAAAGAATAGTTTATGTTTCTGAAAATAAATAATTAAATCAAGTTTTACATGGAAAATCTTGGTTAAAAGGTATGACTATATGTAAAAATAAATGAACATTTAAAATTTGAAATGAATACCAATTTGAGATGTTAAACTAATGGGATAACAAGGCATCTGCTTAGGTGAAATTTGAATTCTAGGAGAGAAAATTGGCACACACATATATGAAAACAGTATAAGGTGTTTAAGTGCCCAATTAGAACTACACATTGCAGTTCAGTTATAGGGTCATAGCCCAGAAAGTAATGAATCCTCAGGCACTTATGCATATTCACTTTTTTCAAGATACAAACTATACAAGGTCAGATGACATGGTAATCGTGAAGAAAACGATGGTTAGTAAGATCACCTAAGAGATACTACTCTCTTGAATCAATGAGAAGTGTTTGTATGGGTGTTCCATAGTTGGCAAAGGAGGATCACAGTTAATATTTTATGAGAATTTAATTCAGACTGGTACTTGTTTTTATCTCCATTATATAGAGCAACTAGGAAGAAAATTGTCACAAAATATTACACTATCTTCAAGTGACATAGACTACAGAATCTGTGATACGTAAGTGGTGTTTTGGATTGTAAAATTAGGTAATACTGATTCTTTGAAGGTGAAAATGTAACTCTCAAATACAGTAGTATTTTTAAGACACTTGGCATTTTTCCCATGCCATTATTTTCTTAAGGTAAATAACATACAGACTATGAGAAATGCTTAAAGACGTTCAAAGGCTCCTAGTTCTAAAGCAATATTTGCATAATAGAAGACAACAGTGGCCCAGAGTAATAAAATTCAGCATCCTATGGGGAATTAAGAGCAGCTCTTGGCATGAATTCAAGTAATTTGATTCTCAGCCCAGCGTTCATCCACCTGGGAGGCATAGAGCATAGTTTCTAGGCCAGAGTGCATAGCTATGAATCCTGGCCTCACTTTGGGCAGGTTATCTATTGTTTCTCTGACTCAGTGTTCTCATCTGTAACTTGGGAATAATTATAGTAGCTACCTCAATGGGGTTTTTGAGGGGAATACATGAGTTAATTTTCTGAGAATTATTTAGAGAACCTAGTACAGCATTATTTGAGCTTAGTGTTTGACTCCCCAAAATATGCCAAAGTATCATATTGATATTTTGAATTAAAATTAGGCAAAAAGCAGCCAGGGCAAAAAGGGCACTGATCCCCCTATGTCCCTCTGAAAGCAGAAAATAAATATCTCATGTGAAAGTTACCTTCCCTGTACTAAAAGGAAAGAGAAACACCTTTAGCAGCAGAAATAAAGAATTTGGAGCTAAGAAGCCTGCAAAAACAAACCTTGTTCTTTTTAATAATTGACTACCCCATCCCAAACTCTACTTATTCCTTAGTAGTTGAGGACACAAACCCAAATTTCTTTGTCCTGTCAAATCCTCATCAATATATGGTTTCGTCTTCGCAAAAGTACAAAAGCTTCCTGCTTTGGTCATTTCCTTAGGTCCCATATCTATGAGATGTCCTCATGTACATATGGAATCAAATTCAATTTTCTTCTGTTAATTTCTTTCATGTCAATTTAATTTTTAGACCAGCAAGAAGAACTCGAAGGGTAGAGGAAAAATTCAACCTCCCCAACAGTGTAAGCATGCGGTAAGAGTTTGCTATCAGTACCATTTTCGACATGAGCCAGGTGTGAATCTGGCCTACTAAAAGATGCTACACTGAGGAAACATATAAATGTACTGCAATTATTTTCCTTCCATCTGTCTCACATTGTCAGGCCAGGGCTGGGGACTAGGAGCTCAAAGAAGCCCTAAAGTCTATCAAGAAGCAAATTTTATTGCTCTCTGCATTGTTAACCTTGCATGTTTCTATACTTTTGCCACTAAGGAAATTTGTATCCACTAACAGTGGCAGCACTCTTCTCAAACCTCTTGTCCCCATTTCATGCTTATTTAGGAAATGTAATTAAGAACTGGAGATTCATGAGTGAGAAATCTCCCTTTCTTGATGTTATTTCAAAATATTATTTTCTTGTCCACAAATTTAAATATGTCTTCTTTAATAAATCAAGAATGCAATGTTCATAGCCTTCTTGATATCCAGGAAGCAATAAGTCAGTATTTTATTTCAGTTTTTATGTCACTGAGTTGTTCATATCTGCAACAAGTAAAAGGAGAGATTAATCCTAATTGCATTAACTACTGGAAATTATCAGAGATTTCAAAAATTAATCTTAATCATGTTTTGCCTCTCCTTAAATTGGCATTAAATTAGGCTAATGGTTGCAGTTAAAATGATATGTAATAAACTGCAAATGTTGGTTAAGAAATTGAAAGGTGTTTTTAAAACCAGAACTGACTTGTTACCTAAATAGAGGAAATCATAATTCACATAGAATATCTCAATTTGAATACAATTTAGTTGCCTGGTAATTATTTCCAATTTTCATAGAACCTTAGTATGTTCTGTTATTTTGTGCCCACATTCTATTTCTGCCATCATTCCAATCCTCCCTTCCCATGAGAAGTGACAAATGGCATAGATATTACAAGAAAAGGCTTTGAACTTAGGTAATTCTAACTTCTGAATTCATTTTTGCAACAATACCATTAGGAATAATTGCACCTATCTTGTAATTAGATGTTTTATTTATTTGTTTGTTTTGTTTGCATATTTATTGAAATAAATTCTATAGGCTGAAATAAGTAAAAAAATCTTTATAGTTCTCAAAAAGTAATAAAGACAAATAAATGGCAATTATTGCTATTAATAAGGAATATATATTGATCAATAATTCTCAAAGGTCCAAGAGGAACAAGAAAACCAATGCTTAAAGTTTAAGTTTAATCATCTTTTTCTCACACAGAAAATTATGAGTAATATAACAAATATACAAGACTTTTCAGTTTTGTTTATGTTGGCCAAATAGTTGCTTTCAAGAGTTCTTTCTATATTCTGGACACTGTTTCTCTGAGTGTAAAAAAATATGTTGTAAATAATTGTTTTAGCTTATTGCTTGTTCTTTAATCATATATAATATCTTTGTCACAGTGGTCTATTATTCTGATTTAATGAAATCTATAAATCATTTTTCATTTGAATAGGAAACTGTAGTTAGTGTTATTCATCTAATGGCCTGCCCTCAAAGAAGGGTAAATCAGAATCTTCTAGGGGACTCTGACATATACTTCTTGCAGGTTGAGAAACGGAGATATGGCCCCAAAGTGAGCATCACTGCCAAACTGTTGCAACTGATACTGATATCACTGATGATATGTTGGTGAATAAATGTTAAAAACTACAGTTATAAAATCAAGAAATATAAAGAAAATTACACAAATCTTTGCTTCTGAATATTATTATGTGATTAATATTCAAACCAAATTAGAAAAAAATGGATACCATTGAAGAATAACAGCTTTGAAAATTATGGTTTCCATGTTCTAACAGTACTGATGATATTCTTCCCCATGGCTGGAATTCTTCTTCGACTGTGCTAAAATATACATCACATAAAAGTTACCATTTTACCATTTAAAGTGTCCAATTCAGTTACATTAGGTACATGCACACTGTTCTGAAACCATCACCACCACTTATATCTAGTACTTTTTCATCTTCCGAAATTGAAACTCTGTGATCATTAAGGAATAACTCCTCAATCCACCCTTCTCATAGCCCCTAGGAACCACCATTCTATTTTCTGTCTCTATAAATTGGAGTACTCAAGGACCCTCAAACTATATAATATTGGTCTCATGTCTGGCTTATTTCACTTAGCAGACATTTTTTTAAGACTGAATACTATTCCATTGTATGTATGTACCACGTATTGTTCATCCAAACATATGTTAATAGTCGTTTTAACACTATAAGTTACTGTGAATAATAATGTCATGAATATTGATATATGAACACTTATCCAAGTCCCTGCTTTTAATCTTTTGGATATATACTAAGAGCTATACTTTTAACTGATATTAATTCTTGTATTAAAAGCTGAAGAGAGAAATTATCACTTAATTTTTTTCTCACTACCTTGCAATTAAAACGACTGATTCCTTGTGACCAATAAAAACCAATTTTGTGTATTTAGTTGTATGTTATGAGCCCAAACCCATAGTAAATGGAGGTGATATACCCAAATTAATTCTTTTGTTTTTTGTCTTTTTGACACCGTCTAAGAATACTTTAACATGACATGAACATTTACATTTTTGAGTCAGAAACTAAATCCCTACATGTTTGTATAAATAAAAGCCTTATTTATTTACTTTTTATTTTTTGTCTAGTTTACTAAAATGTCAATTTTTGTAGAGCAGGGAACAGTCTGTTTCATTTTTCTCTGTATTTTTAGCACATACTAAGGACCAAATATATACTTTCTCAAATTAACTTTTGGCAATCTCTAAGCACACTGGATGTACCATTTCAGAAATATGTATGTCCCTTTCTTTATCACTTACATAGGATAATTTATTTCAGTAATTCTTACATTGTGTTGCCTTTCTCTAACATATTTTTAGTAATGCCATTAATTCACTATCCATAGTTTAAGCTAGTAAGTGTAGTTCTATTCTTCGATATTTCAGTCTCATCTTTCTTGGTCAATCCTATATGTTTTCTTTTCTTTTTCGTACATATAACACTATTTTCTATTTAATATTTATGAATATACATTTCATGATGAACTTAAAAATTCACATGCATGTATGGTAGTTGAAATACTATATTAAACGAATATTATATAGAATGTGGTAGAAAAGCCTCTTTAAGAATCTTAAGCTTCTCCCTTATTTTTTAAATCATTTTCCATAAAGCACCAGAGCTTGGTTGGCCCTGATTCAGGGTCATTTCCAATAAGTGTTTTGTTGCTCTGAGTTGAGAATTATTTAACTCAAATTGCTCTAATTAAGTTTGGAATGGCAGAAGATTCCAGGTTTCAAGGCTATACGCAGCACCTGATAATAGTCACCATTGAAAGATTTATTACTCCCATCCCTTCACACAGTATCTCCCTTTTATCACTGTTCCACAAACACACTCTGCACTTTGTTTCATCTGTGTTTTGGTTCACAGTGATTCCTCTGCTTAGACAATCGTCTTCATTTAAGATTCACTGAGGCTATTGTGCTGAACAAAATATGTCAGACAGAGAAAGATAAATACCATATGATTTGACTTATATACAGAATCTAAGGAACAAAAGGAGCAAACAAATTGAAAAGACTCATAAATATAGAGGACAATCTGGTGACAGCCCAAGGGGAGAGGCTTGGGGAGCTGGGAAAAAGCAGTGAAGGCTTAAAGAACAACAAATTATTATTTGATAGATGGTCATGTGGTTAGGGAGCACGGCATTGCGAATGTAGTCAGGAGTAATGTATTAGAGCCAGGGGGAAGGTAGAGTAATTGGGGAGATCGTTTCATAAACTATATAAATGTCTAACCAATGTCCTGTTTACTTGAAACTAATAATAAAATAAACTACTAAGAAAAAACAAGATTCACTGAGGAATTCTAACCACCCTTCAGTGTAACACAAATCCTTCAGCCTCTAGGATATCATTTATGTTATTTCACCAATTGAAATATCTCCTTCTTTGGAATCAACGTGGCAATTTGTACTTTTCTAATTGAATTACTTATTATAGCATATACTTTCTTCAATATGGTGCTAAAATTTCTATATCTTTATTTCTCTTTCTCTCCAATTTATGTAGAATGCTACAGTGCATGAAATTGATTTCCTGAAAAACACTCATTTCCCTACCCTGAATAACCAGCTGATAGGATGAGAGGAGGAATGTCTTGGAGGGTTTTGACTAGTCCTAGAGAAACAATCAATCCCATTGTGTTTTTTATCACAAGAAATCCAGGTGTTCACTCTAAGACATCTCTCACTACCCAGATACTTCTTCCAATGTAGCTCTTCAAACATCCTCATACGACTCAGTTTTCCAGCTTACCTTTACCTCCAGCGCAAAACTTTCTCTGAAATCTTCTCAAATTTATAGTCTATCATTGGCAATATCTCCTAAATATTCAAACTTACCTATCTGATTCTTCCCACCCTGCACCTCCCCCTAACACAAGACACTGCTATCTCAAACAGTTGCTCCCATCTTTACGTAGTGCAGATCCTGGCTAGGGATAGATGGATAGCAGGTATATTTCTGTCTCTGAATTGCTTCTAGGATATTATCCCATCTCCTTTACCACCTTTTCCCACTCCTCTGAAGTAAACGCCATCATCTGAATTTATCACCCACTAAAGTCTCTTGCTATAGTTACCTACAGATCCCTTTAATGACACCTTGATTAATGGCATAACTTAGGATTTGGCTTATCAGTGTTTTTCTCACTGCAGTATACTTTTATTATCATAAGTGATCATGTAAAAAGTCACAGGGGCATTCTATTCACAGCAGCAGTTGATCAATCCCTTCCATTATGAATCTTGTTCTTTACATGGTACATGAATTCCACATTTTCCTAGTATTCCTGCTACCACATGAAAGTGCATTCTCAGTATCCTTCGATGAATGTTCTTTCTGACTTCTAAGTGTTGAGTAACCAGGAAACAGTCTTTGGATTTTTCTATCTGCACTCATTTTCTAGGTGATTTCATTCTGAACGCATGATTTCTTTCCTGAGCTTAGATCAGCACCTGTGACTGTCATGCCAAGAACTATACTTGCATATTGAAAAAACTTCATAAACATAACATCTCCAAAAATAAACTCTTGATTTCTGCCACCACCATACCCAGGAGGAGAAATGTTCAGTACAGAAAAACTCAAGAGTCATTTTTTATTTTCTCTAATATACCACATATAATCCATCAGCAAATCTTTTTTACTGTCTTTTGACTCCCTTATCACCAATTCTATTGCCTACTACCAGGGTTCAAACCACTATCAAATCTTACCTGGAAAGTAGTACATTATGCTCTTTTTCTACTCCTGTCTAACAGCACTTGCTTACCCCCACTTCCAATCCTGTACAAAATCTAGACTAATCCTTTGAGATTGGATTATGTTACCCCTCTGGACAAAACCATTCAACACATTTCTTTTTAAAATTTTTAGAATAAATCTCATATCGTAGTCATGAACTACAGTTCCAATCTCATTTCCAACCAGTCTTTCAGTCACACTGACCACCAAGCTCCCTCTAGCTTCAGGGACTTTATACTGGAATGCTCAGAATGATCCATACCTAGTAATCCACAAGTCTTTCTCTTGACCACATGAATTTGTACTAAATAGCCACTGTTTTCCTTGATGTACTATTTGTGTATTTCATAGTTTGTATTAGTAGGGTGGTAATTTTTTGTTTGTTTTTTTGATTGCTATGTCCAAATTCTAGAACAGAGCACACTTTAAGTACTCAAAAATATTTACTGAATAAATAAATGAACTGAATCCATTAATAATTAATGGGACTAAAATATAAAATAAGGTAAAAATCAACTCCAAAGGAGTATTACTTATAAATTGTAATGTGAGATACACATATATTTATATATAATGTGATCGATTTAAATTCGTGGACCACTTTTAGTTATAACTGTTCCTTCAGATCAGAAGTCAATATTTGGCACCGTGGAAGAGCTATTTGGCACACATTTCAACAAGCTATTTTGCAAGCTTTATTTGCTTCGTTGATTTTTCTCTTTCTCAAGGTGATAAAACTATATGTAAGAAGAGCTCTGGTAATAAAAAAAGAGAGTCAAATGTTCAAGTGCAAAACTATAGGCAATCAATAGCTGGTTTTGCTCAGGGAAATTTAGTTTTATGCATGTATGTTAATAGCTATTTTTACAAAAATATTGGAATACTTTTAGAAAATAACTGTAACAGAGAATCTAAAATGCTCTAATTTCTATACATTTACCCCAAATGCAAGTAATATTTATAAATTTATTTCTTAGTAAAAAACACCCATTGCAACTTTATGTACTTTCACCTATTAAAAATTCTTAAACTGAGTTCATAATAACAAATTAGGAAAAAATGGAAAATTAGAAACTTTTGTCTTGGACTTTTTTTTTTTTTTTAATTCTGTTGGTTTTCATTTTTTTCTGATACATCTAAGTTTTTAAAATTTTAGTAAAGTACTAAAATCAATAGTGTTGTTTTACATTTATTTAGCTAGCATTTTGAATTTTAAATATTATTGCAGAAAAAATAATTTTAGAACTTATTACATTTTTTCTTCCATTAGAAAATGGCAACTTCATAATTTCTCACTAGAAACTCCATCGGGAGAGTCTTTGGAGTTACCCTGAGTAAAACCTATTAGAAGCATACTAATCTATGAGGAAAACACACATTTTAAGTCTCCTTTTCAGTATAACACATCATATAATTTGTTCTTATTTTTGTAGTAAAAATAAAGCCCAGAAATTTGCTTAGTATTCACCTCATAATAAACTTGAATTTAGTTTGGCTAAGTAAACTTACATATCTCCAAGTTTAAGATTTTGTATAAACAGGAATACGTACTCAGTTAAACTGCACAATATGACTATATGTTATCTACAAATTTTTAGCCCTTCACTATCGCTTTATTTTAGTATCTTAATAAACTTGCTCATGCCTTAACTCTTAGCACAGAAGCAGACATTCTTTCATCTTCATAAACATCTCCAATGTAGAATTTTTTCTGAAACACTAGAGGATGATCATTTTCATCCTGAATCTCAATATATAATTATTTCTATAAGAAATAATAGATATTTTTTATTAGTGGTTATTTGTGCTAAAAAATGCACTGGAGTTAATACTTATTGTACTTTATTTTTTTCTGAAACAATGGAAATCACTTAAATCAAAACAAGTCATTCCTAAATGACATGTCTAATACTACAAAATCCACAGAGAACACTGATAATGATGCTTCTGGTACACTAACATTAAGTTGTTGCTATTTCTTTTTATTACGATGTCCTGGCCATTCGTCTTTTTTGAATTAATAGGTACTAAAGTATTGTAGTCTATTAATTTTAATGATACAACTCAACCGTTCATGTTTACAAACACTTCGCACACTTTACCAAGTACACAAAATGACACAAATATATAAATACCTTATGAAGTAATGGAAACTGCCATAAACAATACATATTTTATTCTTTTTAAAATTACATTTATTGGGGTGAAATTGGTTAATAAGTTTATATGGGTTTCAAGTGTAGAATTTGATAATATATTATCCATATATTGCATTGTGTACTTACCACCCAAAGTCAAATCTTCCATCACCATATATTTGAGCCTCTTTACCCTTTTCTAGTATGCTGCTTTCATTCTAGTAACCCCTAAACAGTTGTCTGTTTCTATCAGTTTTTGTTCATTTGTCTTGCTTGTTTTTGCTTTCAGTTTTACAGCTCACAAGAGTGAAATAATATGATTCTCAATTTTTTCTGTCTGGCTTATTTCACTTAACATGATTATCTCAAGGTCCATCCATGTTTTTGCAAATGGCAGTATTACATCTTTTCTTATAGATGAGTAACATTTCATTGTATATATGAACCATATCTTCTTTAGCCAATCATCCAGCCAAGGGCATTTCAGTTGTTTCTAAGTCTTGCCTACACTCAATAATAAAGATATTAGATATATGCACTTTATAACCTCCAGAGAGAGTACAGTAAAATAACATTTTAAAATATCAATTTAACAGTTCTGAAAAATCTCTAAACTTAACATCTATATAAAAATCTTGGTAAATATTTATGCTATTGATTGTCAATAATTGTAAATTTTTTATAAAATAATTTATCCAATTTCAACTGTTATAATATATAATATATTCATCTAACAAACATTACAATATTAGATACCATGCTTCCATATCGATATGTTTATGTCCATCTTTGCTATGAGACTAATATAGAATTTAATCAAATTTAATTAAGTGCTTTAAATAAACCATGGAATTAAAATTATGATAGTATTTTCATGTCATAAATTATGAAAGCAAGTACAATTATGGAAAGATAATTATAGTATGTACTTAAATATCTATCTAAATTCTTTGTAAAAATTTTTATCTGCCAGGTTTGGGCATCTTTAACTTGATATGCATAATATCATTGATAATAATAAATGTATACATATAACTTATATACTTATCTCAGCTTTTAAAAATTCGTTGCTCTTCTTGTCTTGAACTTCTTTTCAATATGGATTGTGTGTTAGTTTTTTCTCTTGATTTAAAAAATATTTGACTAAATGTTTAATTTGTATAATTAAATTTTATTAGAATTGAATCATTAATCTCTGTTCCTTAACTGTGTGGAAAAGAATATCTTTTTATTTGTCTTGAATTTACCTTTATCCCTTTAGAAATGTCCTCTAGTTGTCAGATATCAGATTTGGTCATGAAACTAAAGAATGTCTTAAAGACACAGTATCTAATGTAGAAAATGAAGTGCAGGAAGGGCAATGTGGATGACCCTGGAGAAGACTGTGCTCAGAGAAATAAGACAGAGAAAGAAAAGTAAATCCTGTATTATCTCACTTATAGGCAATAAAATAATGTAAGCAAAACTATTGAGCCTAGGTCAGGCTTATATAACATCTTGACATTATTTGTCACTATTTGACATTAAATATAGTTACTGTATGGTCAAACCAAAAGTCAATAAACATATTTTCTTTAGTCATAAATTTTCTTGAATATCAGTAATGTTTGATGTTTTCACCATCCTCAACCTCTCTTGAAATTTCTCCTCTCCTTTGGCTAACAGGCCATCATTACACGCAGTTAATGGCTCTTTTCCATGGCCTCTTCAGTGGCTGTTTCTCTCATTCACTAAATGCAGGCCTTCTCCAAATTCAGTCTATTGTTCTTTTCTCCTGCCAGTCTCTCAAAGCAACAGGGCTCGATAGCCCTGGCAGTTCATTACTTCTTCTCGTTTCACAGATAAACATGTAAGTAGGTCATTGGATTAGAGTTGGCTCAATGGAGCTAAACTGCCTCTCCCTGGTGCAAGATTCTTAGCTTCATCAGCTCCCCTGCTTTAGGATATGTTTCGATGACCAGGAAGCTCCCACAGTTACAAGGTCAATGCATTTATCCTTTGCTAACTTCCAAATTCCCTTTCAATATGTAGAGTAGTACTACTTTGAGTCAATTGCTTTTAGCTCTTTCAATGGTGCATTCAAGTATGTACCAATTAGGTTCTTTTCTCTGTGGATTAGGAAAACTAGAAAGATGGTTTTTTTCTTTGATACCTTTCTGCCTGATTTCACAAATTAAACTTCATTTTATGTTTATGCCATGTGAAGCTAGTGACCCTTTGCATAAAAATCCTTTGTCTTAAGTAATCATTCTACATGATTTCCTCCAAAGTGTATATGCCCAGACTTGAATCTCTTTAAAATTTTTAGTTTCTTATTTCCAACTATTTTCTTCATTTATGTCACCTAGGATCAAAACTATAAAATTATCTTTGTTTTATTTCTTTCTCTTCATCTCCAGCCATCAGTCCTATCAACATTTTTGAGTGCGTGTATCCTATATTTTCCCCATCTCATTGGCTATAATGATTCATTTTTTGTGTCAATGTGACTGAACTAAGGGAAGCCCATATAGTTGGTAAAATATTAACTTTTTTGCATCTGTGAGGATATTTGTGATTTGAATAAGTACACTGAATAGAGGTCATGTTCATCAATGTGGGTAGGCATCATCCAATTTGTTGAGGACCTGAATAGTAGGTACAAAAAGGTGGAGAAACAACAAACGTGCTGTCTGCTTGAGCTTGACTATTCATCTTCTTCTGCCCTCTGACACTGGCGTTCTTGGTCTGAGCTCCAACTTTCTTGGAGCTCCAACTTGCAGACAGTCAATCATGGTCATGGCACTTTTTAAGTCTCTGTAATCATGTGAATCACTCCCTCAAATAAATTTATCTATGCCTATGTATGTCAAATTATCTATCATCTATCTGTCTCTCTATCATCTATCTATCTATCTATCTATCTATCTATCTATCTATCTATCTAATCTATCTATGTGTCAAATCTATCAGTTCTCTTTATTTGGAGAACCCTAATAGCCCAATAATTGTTCAGGCATAGACTATTCTTTTAACATTTATTCTGTCTCTTTGCAAGCTATCCTACAAAGAGAATTAAACTTTGTCATGTTATTTCTCTCCCTAAATAGAGTCTGCAAGCACATATTCTCTGCATTTGTATTTAAATAATTGTGTAAAAACTAAAACTAAAAATATACAGGTAGCATCCTACTTACTCAGATTTCTCTTTCCTTGTTCTAGATATCATAATTCTGTAGGTTGTATAAATGGAATAAAGAAATATTTTAAATAAGCATCTGGAGTGCTTAACATTAGGCTATTCAAAAACCATATTTTGAGAAATACTGCTTTATGATGTTTCATTTACTTGTCTGTTTCCCATTTCTCTTCTTCATGAATTCATTGGTACTGCTATGCTGCCCACTGTCCTCTGAACTCACCTTGTAAATTCCTTTCCCCAAGCTTTTTCTTCTAATTTTCTCCCTCAATCCTTTCTCGTTCCTCTTCCACATACCTAACTAGAATCAATTGCATTAAACAAAACAGGTTCTTGCTTCAAGTAAAGTTTCCACTTCGTTCCTCAAACAAGAAACTATTTAGTTCACCACAGCATTTTTTTTTCTTTACATTCAAACCATGCATGTCTGTTTCTCTTAAGGCAATTAGACACATACTTCTTTGGTGTTACTACTTATTTTTATGCTTATGCATCATAGCTTCACCACCAGAATACAAACTCATTGAAGACATTGTCATCTGCTTATACTTATCAAGTAGTCAATATATTAATTTAATGTATAGTTTTGGCATAATTCTTGTAGCATAAAAATTATGTTTCAGGAGCCATGTGACAGAAATCAGATTCATAATACATGTATTTCAACAAAAAAAAGCACTATAGTTTTTGTAAGTAAAATAATAACTTAAAAGTATTAGCCTGCAAGTAAGGTTATATATTTGTATACACACAAACACATATAATAATTGCATTGTTCACTTTGTTCTCATAAATCTCTCAATTGTCCATTAATATAATTTAGGATATTCTTCCTAAAAAGTAAGACATATATCTTTCCTGCATAATTAAATATATAATAAAGTCCATGCCTTCATGTCTCTCATCTAAATTATCTTAATTCTACATAATCATAAATAAAAACACTAGCATTAATCAAAGAGTAATAATAATTAACAGAGGACCAATAATACCTATCCCAATCCATGTAATATAATCAGGAATAACAAGTAATATCAGATCTCAGGTACAAAAAAATCCCACAATCCAGTGTTCTCTGTTGTACATATATTTGCCATTTCTATAATAGAAGGCAGTAGTTCTGTTATTTGGCCAATTATTTAGCATTTCATTATCATTTCTTATGTTAATTCATAAAATGTCTTTGTAAATGTAATACAATTCATAATCATTGAGAAGAATGATAAAATTATATTTCTATTAATTCCTCTAGGTCAGAATTACACAAATTTTAACCAAAGACAATCAAAACAAGCTCTAAGAGTAAGTACAATGTGATTTTTGTATATAAATAATACATGTCAAAAGGTAAAGATCAATAAATAAAGCGATACATAAAGACAGTATTTCTTTGATAGGAAACATCAGAGCATGCATTAAAGGGTGGAAAAATTAATTTTCTTTCTACCTTCTAAGATATTCTGGCTGGATTAAAAATCAAATGAACATGAGAGATTAACAGGAGAAAATGACCACATTTATTATGAATGTAAATACAAGGGTTCTATAGGAATATGAGAGTAAATGACAGATTAGGCGATTAAGGTTTATATAACATCTTGAGCTAAGAAGACTTTGGGGGGTTGTGGTTTGGGACTTCAAAGGGCAGAACAGAAATTCGTGTGGAGTTAGAAAATCAAATGTTTGATAAACAAATATTTGTTAGCCATCTTTATCAATGGGGCACAGAGAGCACTTTAATCAAATGGGTCTTGCTGGTTTCTCCCAGTCTGTCATACTTACTTCACACTAAACTATAGTTGTGTATGATAATAGGACCCTTCCTATTGACAGTTATGGAGAATTTCAGAAGTTTATTTCCTGAATCTTTATTACCTTAAAAATAACCAGATTAAAATATTCAGTACTCCCAAAGGCATATTTTGGGATGCCAAATTCTGCTTCCCCTCAACATCAAACATAATATACTAGGTAAAGGAGTATTTAATATTTTCCCCTGAAATAGATCTTCTCTATCTCCACAGTGTTATCTATACTATTCTCTCCTTCAGGATCCATCTCAAATTATATCTCCTTTCAGATCACCCCGGGCTCCTGAGATAGAAACTGAGCAATACAAAATTGGATAATATTATATCCTTGCCATTTAGAACTCACAGGCCAGATGTATTTGTTTCCCATGATACAGGAATAATGGACGATTAAGGAAAGTTTCAAAAATGAGATGAATTTTATACCCTGCCTTGTAAAATAGGAGTTTATCTGAGAAACAGTGAAGGATGGACATTTTAGAGGTAATAGTGCAAGCAAAAACAGCAAGATGTGGTTATTCCTTGAGATTAAAGGACAATAACTCAATCCATGTGGAAACTGAGAAACACCTTTCCAGGCAAAACAAGATTGAGAACTCCACTGAAGGTGAGAAAATGGATCTTCCAAATGTTCATTCTATTTATAGTTCTTCTATGAAGTTCTTTCCCCTATATTTCTTTGTATTATATAAACATAATGTTGAAATTTAATTTTTGTCTCACTTTCTGAGAGTAAAGAGTGTTCACTTTTTAGTTGCGATGAGGTAAAAATAAATAAAATGAATCTAACAGTTATACTAAATCTTTAGTAAAATATTAAAGTAAGGGTTGTCTTACTTTATAGTGAAAACTTGACCTGGATTATATCACAATAGACTTCAGAAGATCAATTATGGCACTCATTGACAATATGAACGATGACTGAATTTAGGAGAAAATTCTGATAATTTTCCTCCACATTTTTAATGGCTAAAATTAACTTCATGCTTACATTATCCAAATAATGGCTATAGTTTTCCATTTAGGGAAATGTTGCTCTTTCTGTGATGTATGTGCCTTAATAAGTTTTAGCTCTTCTGTGCATAGTTTTATGTGCCCAGTGACTTAGAAAATGGCAAACAAAACAGAATCGAGAACCCCAATGACATTGAGAAAATGAAACTTCTGAAGGTTTATCCTATTCACATTTCTGTTATGTGGTTCTTCTTCCATATGTAATAAGGCATAGTTTGCCTCTGTTGAAACGGTAGTTTTCTACCATGAATGGACTAGAGGGTATGATGCTGAGTAAAATAATTTAGACAGAGAAAGACAAATACCATGCAATTTCACTTATATATGAAATCTAACAAAAATAATTAACAAACACAACAGAAACAGGCTCATAGATACAGAAAGCATTTTGATGGTTACCAGATAGGAGGAGGTGTTGGGCATATGGGTGAATGTAGGGAAGGAATCAAGAAGTATAAACTGGTAGTTACAAAATAGTCATGGGGATGTAAATAATAGCAAAGGGAATGTAGTCAATAATATTGTAATAATTATGTATTGGTCAGAAGGGTACTAGATTTATCGGGGTGATCGCTTTATCAATTATATAAATTTCTGATCACTATGTAGTACATCTGAAACTAATGTAATGTTGTATGTCAAGTGTAGTTGAAAATTTTTTTTTAAATATTTTAAAAAATGGTAGTTTTCGTTTGCATAGTCCTAGAGCTTTATCATCATTCAAATGATTACTGATCTCAGAAATGAAATGTAAGTTTGCAAAAATATCTGTGAACCAGTGAATGATCCTTATTTTGAAACCAAATTAAATTTAGACTAAATAAACTAGGAAAAAATAAGTTATTATCTATATTTTTAAACAGCAGTTTTGAAGAATGAAAAAAATACATAACTCCTAAGTTTTGGCCTGATTTCTTACTGTTAGTATAAGTTAAGGAAAACCAGCTTATTCCTACCTTAACTCTAAAATATTTTAATTTTAATTGTACAAGGAAGTCATATAAAAGGTTTCCTTATGAAACATGATTTTCCTTTATATTCCATTTGAAGAAGTATATATTATAATCTATACTCTAATTAAGAAAGGTAAATCACACATCACTGTCACCTGCTCAGCAAATCAATGTTGGGAGGAATATTTCTTCAATGTATTTGGATTCATAAATCTGTTAATAAAATTAATATATTTAATTTAATATTTAACCATTTTAAAATTCATATGTAACCATATTTAAATTACATATTCAACAAATCTATTTTTCACAATTGAATGGTTTTCTTGGACAGAGAAATTCATTTTATTAAAACCATAATTTTTTCAACTGTGTATATAAGATGCCTAGAATGTGTGAAACAATAATATCAGAAAGACAATATGCTATCAGTTCTCATATAGTAATCTCTAAGTTTTAAAGTAATAAAGTTTGAATAGAGTTTCTAAAACTGTGGCCACATGTTTACACTAGAAATACTAGGCATTGAACATACCTGGGATATTAGGACTGAAAAAATAAGGTAGAATTCTGCAATGTTGTTATTCAACTTATACGAAGAATGCATTAAATCGTGAGTAAAGAGTCATTAGCATTATTTGTCACAGACCTTCTGTTTGGAAGTAGAAAAACCAAGACAATAAAGCATATTACGTGTTGTACCCTAAAGTAAAACCATCAAATGAAATCAGTAGCATTTGAGTTGTTATATCATCAGTAAGGTTTATTTTAATTGTCCTGCCTTTTATTCCTAATTGAAAGGCTAGCTATTAAAGCAAAATACAATGACATTTTTACTTATAGAAAGCTATGTTTTTTTCTTTCACATTTAACAATAATTATCATTTTACCAGAAAAGAAAACTTGTACTTCAATTGTAGACTTTCATAAATAAAACTGAGCTGCAAAGATGCATATTATTGCTTCTGTTCTACATAAAAATATCTGAATAATTTTTGTGGCCGAAATATTGATATAAATTTCTGTGAAAGTTCTTCTGAACATAGGTTCCTTGAAGACTTTTCAGGAACAATAACATTCTGTACTGAGCCCAGGAGACATTGAGGGGGTCTGGGGCAACAGAGATCATAGACAGGAACAAAAGAGAATTCATAAATTCGAAACAACATATTCAAAACATTATTGCATTCACATTTATCTTTCCTTCATAAGATGGAGACAATTATTTGATTAATAATATCGGGGCTAAAAAAAAACCCATGAGGGCCAAAGAAGAAATTATCGATAGATGACAGAATGGTACCAGCAGAAAAGAAATAGAAATTGAGAATCTGGAAGACCAGAGGGTTTGTGGTGAAGGACTGAGAACTCAACCTTTACTTTCCAGCTATATATGGAGGGAGAGCATTCTCCAAAGCTCTTCAGTTTCCCTGTAATATCAAGTACTGGCAGGCAGCTCCTATACACATTCCCATAATTAAGACATTTTACTGGCTCCATCTGTTGTAATGACTACCTAAATTATGGCAATGAATAAGTGACAAGTCTGCTACGACATAGGAGGTAGAGGTGGTTTTTATGTTGCATATTTGCATACTTGTAGCCTGATATTCGAATCCATTCAAAATCTGGCGCTAACTTTCCAGACTCACTAACTCACTGGACAATCTTTTATTGAGCATTTACATGTGCTGTACATTTTAAGCTATTGGAATATATCAATACACATAAACAAACAAACAAAAATCTCTGCCCTCATGTAGATAAATTTATTGCACATCTTTTGACTATATTCTGCTCTCCAGTCACACTAAAATATCAGTATGCTTAATATGAACCTATGAAGTATACTCACCAAAGTCTATTTTTTTCCTTTTCTACTATCTCCTGCTTTCTAGTGATTGAGATCGTCTTTCGTTCTGCTGTCGAGTGACATGTGGTTCTGGTTAATAGAAAGTACTATGATCATGATAAGTTTTGAAAATAAAAGATTCTCTAATTCAATATATTAGTCAACATTTCAAGTTTCATTTCGAGAAGAGGTTGTACAAAACTTCTTTTTCTCTATTCAGCACCTCCTTCCAAGTTTAATAGAAGCTGCTTTTTTAACGCTCAGGTTGCCATCATGTGCAGTTGGAGACTGAGGAGAAAAGATTGGTAAGGTATAGAGGAAAGCTCCAAATTAAATATTAGTATTGTGAAGTGGTTAAACATGCTTTGGGTAAGATGTGTGTTTGAAAGAGTCATCGCCCACTGTATATTTTCGGTGGTGGAGTGCTCTCCTGCAGCAACCTGATTTGGGCAGCACGTTTCAAGTATGTCCATTTATCAATTCAGGACAAATTCAGCAATTCATCTCCAGGTTTTACTGTTTGCAGTCTCATCACTCCTCCAGGTACCCTGTTAAATCAGATCTACAAAAACTAGCATTCGATGTGTCCCAAATCTGGACCTTGGATAACATTCATAGGCTTTTTACCTGCATAATTCTATGACCACTGGCTTCTTTTAAAGTAGCTCTGATGCCCCTTTGCTCCAGCAATCATAAGAGCTTTTCAGCTCTATAGTTTACACTCTGGGTTACCTAACAGGTCTCAGACATGAATTTGCTGTGCCCTTTGAAACATGGGGACACAATGGTCTTACTCTGGTTGTCAACACTAAAATTGAGAAGAAAGTATGTATCCTCACCAACCCCCCTTTTCTGGGAGTGATACATAATTGTGGGGATGATAAAGACAATGCAAATACTTTTCTACTTTTTACTCCAAAGGACTGTTTAACTTTGACTATTTTTTAAAAATTTATTTATAATTAATTAATTTTTTTGTGACATTGGGTAACGAAATCCAGTAAGTTTCAAGTGTACAACTGGACAGTAAAGCATGTATCTATTGGATTGTGTGTTAACCTCTCATAGTTAAATTTTTTTCTGTCACAACATATTTGACCCATTTTACCCCATGTACCTCCCCTCCCCCCTCTTCTCCTTCCCTATAGTCCACGTCCATGGGTCTCTGTTTGTCCTGTTCATTTGTTGCTTTTAGGTTTATATCCCACATATAAGTAATATTATGTGATTTTCATCTTTTTCTTTCTGGCTTATTTCTCTTGGCATGATTATCTTGTAGTCCATCCACATTGTCGCAAATGGCAGTATTGCATCTCTTCTTATGGCTGAGTAATATACCATTGTATACACGTACCATAACTTCTTTATCCAATAATCTATCCTAGGATATTTTGGTTGCTTCCATGTCCTGGCCACTGGGAAGATGAATAAAGCTGCTATGAACATTGGTGTGCAAATCTTTTTGGATATGGGTTTTCAAGTCTTTGGGGTAAATATGCAGTAGGAAGATTGCTTGACCATATGATAGATCAATTTTGAATACTTTATAAAAATAACTAAAACAAGTATTCTCTAGAACTGTGAATTAGAAAAGCTATTCTAGCACAACTTCCTTTCATAAGAGCATAAAAAAGCTAATTTTAATTAAATGTGTATATAGAAAAAGATCATGGTTGAAGTCACAAAGTAAAAATAGAAAAGAAAGCAAAATAATGATTCTAAGAAAATAAAGCCATATTTTAAAAAGGTAAAAACTGTATCTTTGTATTTTGAAACAAGTTAATTTATTTCAAAAAGAGAAGCTATAAAAAAACACATCTGAATTAGAAAAAAATCATAGATAAAATAATTTTAAATCTAAATGTAATGAATAAAGATATTAAACATATTAGACAGATAGTAATATAAGAGAGCAGAAGATTCATCATATATAATCAGAGTCTCCTAAGAAGAAAAACAAATTAAAAAAAAAACATAAAAATATGATAAAATTAGAATTCAAGCAAACTTTCCTGAAATAATACTTGAATGGATATACCATATAAATGCAGAAAATGACTCAGCATCACCAACGTGGAGGTATATTAAATAAATTATTTGAACTTTACAAAAAGAAAACTTGAAATAAACCCAACACCCATTCAAAAAGAAAACCAGTGTGTACTTACACCTTTGACAGTAATGCCTTATAGAAGATGAAAATGAAATAACATATTTGTCAAAGAAAAGAAAAAGTGAGTCAAGGTTCATATCAAATATCTATCCAAATTTATGTTCAATTATCTGGGCCTCAGATAAACTGTAAGTAATACATACAAACATAGGAAATGCTGATTCTATGAGCCTGCTCTGAGGAGTCTTCTAGAACACAGATATATATAACAATATGGCTGATTATATTACCAGTATTAACAGTGATAAAACAATGTTACTTCAAATTAGATGTACAGGAAAGGTAGAGATGAAGCAGAAGCATTGCTCACAGTAGAAAATATACAAACAATAACCAAAAGAAAATAAAAAGAGATGCTAAGCATATTACATAGAGAAAAGTAAGGTTTAGAACAAGAGTCAGCAAACTACAGTCCCTTGGAAAATGGTAGCCCACACTTGTTTTAGTAAGTAAAATCTTATTGGAGCAGTCACATCCATTTGTTTACCTATTAGAGTACAGCTCACTCTTTTGTTTGCAAATTGTCTCTCTATCCTTTTAAAATCCAAGAGCAGAGTTGAGTACTTTCAACAAAATCTAGATGGCTCAAAAAACCAAATTCAGTTATCTCAGTAGTTACATTTGGAGTATGAAAGTAAATCAACTTATTATTTTAAAGTTCAGTGACTTCAAAAAATGAAACATACTTTTTTCCCTGCCTTTACTGTGGCAACAGGACCTCAGGGGAACTAATTATTTGATACAGCAAAGTTCCTCTTTATAGAAATATTTTAGCTAATAAACACAGAAGAAATGAACAGAATTAATAGGTAGAAAATGACTATCAGTGGATGCTACTATCACCAAAGGAGAGTCAAAGGTATTTGGTTCACCTCCTCAAAGAATTGGTGCATATAATAGTCCCCCCTCATTTCTGGTTTCACTTTTCATGGTTTTAGTTATTGTCATCTGAAAATATGATATGGGAAATTTCAGGCATAAAAAGTTAAATAAACAATTCATGATTTTGAAATTATGCATTGTTCTCAGTACCGTGATGAAAGCTCTATCCCACCTGGGACTTGGCTCAATCCTTTGTGCAGTGTCTTCATGCTGTATACACTCACTGCCCATTAGTCACTTAGTAGCCCTACGGGTTTTCAGATCAACATCCCAGGTATTGTGGTGCTTCTGTCCAAGTTACACTTTTTACTTAAAAGTTGGCCCCAAGGTACAAGAATAGTGATGCTAGCAATTCGGATGTGCCAAAGAGAAGCCATAAAGTGCTTCTGTTAAGTAAGTAATGAAAACAAACCCAATTCTAAAATTTACAGTAAGAAAAAATCTTCTATCCAAGAAAGCATGAAGAAGGAATAAGAAATTTGTTCTAGGTTTGCTGTGTTGCACCACAAACTGAAGGTTATGGTCACAGTGCATGACAAGTGTTTAGTTAAGATGGGAAAGACATTACATTTGTGGGCAGAAGACATGAACCAAAAATGTGTTCTAACTGACAGCATTGTGTTGCACCAGAAAACACAGAAACATCAGCAAGAGATGCCCTGAGATGAGTAACCACATTCATATAACTTTTATTTAAAAAGAATACACACATTTATCTCAAAAGACTATTAAAATCCCTCTTCTTTTTTTAAAGAAAGTGTGATTATATCAGAAACAAGTTAAAAGACAGTGACCCATCCAAGCAGAGGATAATAAGGGTCTCTAGAGCTATAGACAATGTTCAGAGTGTCCAATATGTTAGTATTTGCCACCGAGCAATTCAAATGTGGCTAAGTTGCAATGCCACATACTAGAAGTATAAAATACACAAATTTCAAAGATTTAGCATGAAAAAAATTTTTTTAAATAAGTTGTTTTATATTGATTACATGATGCAATAAAATATATTGAATATATTAAGTTAAATGTATTGTTTAATTAATTTCACTATTTTTATCTTTTTATTGTGGGCAGCAGAAAATTTAAAATTCTATATCTTGTGTTTGTGAAACAAATTATAGTTCTATTTGATGGCACTGTCTAAACTATATGGGAAAAAAAAACAGGAAAAAAAAGAAACAAGAAAAGCAGTTTCTGATAAAGAATCTAAAGGACTTAAAATAAAACGTGTAAATTGGCAATCTCTGTTTTTAGAATTTTGTGCTTCACAAATGTTCCTACTTTTTGTGTGTGTGATTCCAACAATAGGAATATTTTCTCAAACACTTTTATTAGTAATCAACACACATATAATGAAGTTAGGCAATTTTATAAGAATGTTTTAAGTTTTTTTAAGTTTTCAATTACATTGACTTTCAATATTATTTTATATTCCTTTCAGTTACCCAGCATATGGGTTAGACATTTTCAAATAGTTCTGATAATACATATGGATGTTTATTATACCGAACTTTAAAAAATTCTACTATATAAGCACAATTTTATTAACATTTGGTGTAAAATTCTGTCATGCATATTTCTGGAAATTTTGGAAAAAAAGCTATACTAGAAAAATAACATAAATGATATCTAGTTAACTTAAAGCTTTAAATATCTTTGCTACAGATAATAGAAGAAACCAGAGATTCTGGGATGTCAAGAAGGAGAAAAGGCACCTGCTATATGTTCTCTAGGCCTTTTAGAAAACATGGAGTTGTTTCTTTCCCCACATATATGCGAATCTACAAGAAAGGCAATATTGTAGACCTCAAGGAAAGGGCGCTGTTCAAAAAGGAATGCTCAAGTAATGTTACCCTGGCAAAACTGGAAGAGTTTACAATATTACCTGGCATGCAGTTGGCATTATTGTAAACAAGTTAATGGCAAGATTCTTGCCAAGAGAATGTACCTATTGAACATATTAAGCACTCTAACAGCCGAGATCTCTTCCTGAAACATGTAAAGGAAAATGATCAAAAGAAGAAGAAGAAGAAGAAGAAGAAGAAGAAGAAGAAGAAGAAGAAGAAGAAGACGACGACGACGACAAAGAGAAAGGTACCTGAAGTGCCAGCCTGCTCCACCTAGAGAAGTGCACTTTTTTGAGAATGAATGGAAAGGAACCAGAGCTGCTGGAGCACATTCCCTATGCATTCATGGCATGATAGTTGAAAATCAAATAACATCAAATAAAAGACCTCTAACTGAGTAGCTGTCCCTTCTCCCAAAGAAATATTTAAAGAAAACCAACTGTCTTAATCCATTGAGTGATGTCTTTATTATTCAGATTTAGTGTTTTTCTAACTTGCCGAAAGATGTGAGGTTGTTTTACTGTGCAACAAACTACAGTCTATTGGTTAGGAAACTGCATCTGCTGAATTACAGTTAAACTCAGTGAGTGTTGATTACTCATTATTGCATCATAAGTAGCTGTATTTTAAGGATTAGGAACTTGCTTTGAAGCCTGCTACTTAAAAATAGATTGTTTAAAGCCCCCTGTTCTTTGTGAGTTAACTTTGCTTCCACCTTTTAGGAACATGACTCAGAAAATAATACTGCTTGTGATAATTTGGAACTAGAATATCTTCTTTATTTCAGTAGGCATTTATGTCAGTAGACATTTATGTATAGCAGGTAACATGATGTATGGCATTCTAAGCACGTTACATAATTTACTCAAAAATCGTGGAGTAAGTAACGTTTTATTATATTACATAAAGGAACCTGAGTCTCTGTTAACTTGCCCAAGGTTACAGGTACACAAAGATTCAGGCCCAGACAGTCTGGCTACATAATCAAGTCTCCATTCCTAGGGTTATGTTGCCTCATATTAGTAGGACCATTGTAAAGCTGTTTTGTATAGTTTGAGCACATTTAGGTGATTCAGTTGCTTCCTGGATAGTTTAACTTGGATGTGGCACACATCTTAAATTCAACCTAGTCACAAGGAAGTTGACCACATCCCATCCTAGTGCCTTCAGTTTTCTGTGATAGTTATTGCAGTAGTACCTGTTTATTTGAAATAAAAACCTTGAGTGTACGTATTCTCTTACCACTAATAGAAAAAAAAGAGAAAGTATCAGAAAAGACTGAGAAATAACAACTTCGGTCAGATGTTGGAAGGCTAAGAAAAAAGGAAGTCTAGTAATATTTAGAGAAGAGGAACAGCAGAGCAGTAGAAACAAAGAAGAAAACAATAAAACTATGATGTTGAGCACTTGCTTCAGGAACAGCAATTTCTTATAATGGTTGGTTGTTGAAATACCTGAAAAAAGTCTTTATAATTTTCTTACAATATGCTTTAACATAATGAACATTTATTTGTTTATTCTATATTTCATATTTATGTTCTTATTAAATATATTTTAAACATTTTTTGACTAGCCATAGTTTGCCATGCCATCCAGCTTATCAAAAGGAAAAAGAGAAGACAACTAAGCTGTAGAAAATAGGTGAAACAAAGAATAGGTGAGAAGGAGTTTCTCAGTGAACCATGATGGGTAGACAAAACTCAAATGATTTACTTACTTAAAAATTGCTAATTTTACATCTAATTTATCTATTTGAGAAAACATTATATCCTATAAATGTCCTTTATAGAATGTCCTTATGGATGTAGCTATTTGGGATTCATAATTATTTATGATTTTAAAGTTTCTTCAGGTTTACGAGAGCTCAGACATAGAATACAGGTCTTGAATTATACAGAACAGTGGAAAAACATTCCTATAAGGCAATAATTATGACTAAAAGCTGAAAATATGGTACATTAATTTTGAAGAAATGTCTTTAAAATATCCCCATATGAGGAGAAGAAGACTTCTGGAATTTAATATTTAGTATTTCCTGGAGTGGGGGGAGGATAGATCACTTTTGTAACGATAACTGAATTTTTAGTCAGATTCAGCACATAGTTACCAATTACATTTAAGTTGGACACGTTTTTATTAGAAATATAGAGTAAACAATAATTCAACCTGAAATTAATTTCAAATCCAAGTTGACTGGTTTATGGTGAAAACACCAACTGAGTAAACATCTACTCACCCTCCCCATTTTCTAAAATAAAGGAGTACAAAATACCCTGATTGATGGCTGCAGCAGAAATTATGTCAACTGTAGTCCCTGTGGTTGCAAATTCACTTACTGGAGGAGGTCTGCAGGTTTAGAGAAGATTAGTAATTTTTTCATGATGGAGTCCTGAATTTCATCATAAAATATGTTAGTTTATATGTGTGCTTATTTGAATAACCCTGTTTTCTGAAGTTTTGAAGGAAGTGCTACATTAAGTTTCCAACCCTAAGAAGCTTTGTTCCAAATCATGCAAACGTTCCTTTAAGAATATCTTGTCACATGCATTATTTTTAATTTAAAATGGAGCATATTACTCTACTACTTTATTATCTGTCAAATATCATACAAAACTCTTTTCACTTGTCTCTAAAGCACTTTCTGGACTGAAAGCAATAGATGGATACGATTTGCTACTTCAACTTGCTAAAGTAAAATGTTGCTATTGTGTTGCTGATGCTATCATATTTAAGGAAATGACTTCCAAATGTTTTTCTCTAGTCCTTATTCATGCTTTACTGTAAAGCTCTAACTGTGCTAACAGTATTTGAAAAGATGGCATCACAAAATTCATATTTATTTTGAATTCACTTTTTTAGCTTAAATGTAGCCAAGCCTCACATGAGACCCTAGCAGTGGCCAATAGTTCATTTCAAACTTGTATGAGACTATGAAACAGAGAACACAGGTGACTAATTCCTAACCTACGGAAACTTCAAGATGATATATGTGTTGTTTTAACTTATTAAGTTTGTGTTAATATTGTTATGTTGCAGTCAATAGCTAATATACATGGCTTCAATAATAAGAACAATGAATTGTTAACCTATGACAGATCAAATTACATACCCCTTAAGTTTGACACGAGAAAACATGTTAGTCTTATTCTGGAATAATTTTCATAAACTAAATTTCTCTTTTGTAGAGTTAGACATCACTTAAATTGTTTCCTTGTCTGTCTTCTTACTACATAAAAGGTAAATTTTGTGCTTTCCTTAATTAGTTTATTGATCCTTATTAAGTACAGAAACATAAAGTCTGCAGCTAATGAACTTTTAGCTTTAATATAGAAAAATGTCATTTTTCATTTCAAACTTTACCATTTTGCATGCATTTTTGTACAATCTGGACAGAAATTATTAATAACGAACAAATTAACTGTCATAGTTTAAGAAGGAATTTAAATTCAATTCATAACACTAAAAGCATTAAAAATTCCGCTTGTCATAAATGTTTAAAACAGATTTGCTTCTATACAAAATATCTCCTCATTATCCTTTGTCTTCATTGTTCTAACATACTTTTTAATACCACAATCAAAACATACCATAAAATGCAATTTTCTCCAGGACAGAATGAAATGAGCCTCTATGATAATGAGCATTAGATTACAAAATTTGAATTCTCTTCTATTTATCACCAGGCAAGACTCATTTCACTTTGTTTCATGCTCTGGAAAGTACCAATTATAGAGTTAGAGCAAATAACATTTTCCCTTTGGAATCATATATAATTGAAATACAAAGTGAAACAAAAATAAGTCAAGATCCATAAAATCCAATGGCAGAGAGGATAGAAAGATAACAAAATTGAATAAAATGAACTGAACGTAAATTAATAGGGAAAGTGGTGGATGTAAAGAATTGGACACTGCATATTCTATTTAATAAGGGTAACTATCATGCAATAATGCAAGTCCAGAGAGATTTTAAACTGGAAAGTAGATTCTAAATTTTATGTGAATTCCATAAACTTTACATTTGGCAAGCAATGAAGGTTTCTATTTAAAGCATCATCTGACATGGTTTGATCGATGGATTTGACCTATAAAGTTGACTGACAAGTCACAGAATAAACTATCTGAAAGATATTTTCCAGTTCTACCATTCTGAATCTGATAGAATGTGATTTACCATTTCCTCTTTTCTTTCTGTTGAGTATAATCAAAATCTATTGATTAAATTCAGAAGCCAAGAATTATGACCAAATAAAGAATTTCTGAAAAGTTTTTAAAGAAAAAACATATCTTTCTCTTGCTATTCATATCACTGTAATTCATTATTTTATAATAAGTAGGCCATCATTAACTCTCTTCCAATTAACTTTTTGACACCTGATTCAAAACAATCAGCTGCTGAGTGCTGGAAATGCAAGAATTCTACCTTTTAAAGCTAAATTTACTCCTGATGTAATTGAGAATAAACTTACAATACAAGAGGCACTTGAAACAGTTGGGGCTCAGTAGTGTTACTATACAGCTTTAGTAATAAAGCTTAAAAGTCAAGAGTTCAATGGGATTCACACTGTCCAGAAAAAGACTGCTAAGACCACGTTAGAGGAAATGGTTATATATTTCTCAGATATGGACCTAGATCATTGCAGAGAAAGATGGTTTCATATTATATAAATGTCTTCCAAAAAGGCCTTCATCAGAAGCACTTTCACAAAGATTGACTAAATTGAGTTTGATGTCCATGTTCCTGACATATTCCTGATGGCAGCACTAGCTCTTATATTTCCCCAAAGAGCCTTATTGGACATTTAAACAAATCCCACAAATTTTGACTGAAATTTCAAAATTACCTAAATTAATACTTAAACAGAGTAGTGTATGTGATTTGTGAATGGAGTTTGTTGTATTTTGCTCAGTTTTAACAGATAACAACTTTAAATTTTTACCAGTTCTTATTTTATTTTTATGAAATAAAATAGATAATTAGTAGTTTGTGTTTACATTGTACAATTCAATTAGTTTTTCTCAATTATAGTTGCCATACAATAATATACCAGTTTCAGCCATATAGCATAGTGATCAGAGATTCACATAACTCATAAAGTGATCACCCCAGGAAGTCTTCCCCCTTACATATATATTATAACATTATTAACCATCTTCTCCATGCTACATTCTATATTGCCATGTCTATTCTGCAGCTATCCATCTGTACCTCTTAATCTTTTTGCCTTTTTCTGTCCCCCATCCCCTCCCATCTAGTATCCATCTAAATAGTCTCTGTATCTATGAGTTTATTTCTGCTTTTGTTGATGTTGTTATTGATTTTATTCTTTAGATTCCACATGTATGTGAAACCTTGCAACGTATGTCTTTCTCTATCTGACTCATTTTATTGAGTGTAATACTCTCTAGGTCCATCAAGGCAATATATTTTTTCCATCCCCTCCCTTTTACTCTGTCTGTGTCTTTTAATCTGGAGTGAGTTTACTGTAGGTAACATATATAGGGGGTCTTGTTTTCTTACCCATTCAGCTACTCTATCTTTTGTTTGGAGCACTGAATTCTTATCCATTTGAGGTAGTTGTTCATAGTAATGTAGTTATTACCATTCTTTATTTCTGTTTTTGATACATGTTTTTTTCTTCTTAAAGAAGTCCGTCTAACATTTTCTGTAATATTGGCCTTGGTGATGATAGATTCCTTTATAAATTTTATAAATAAATTTCTAATTGATTATTTTTTGAAAATATAGACTACAATAAATTCCTCTGAATTAAATACTTTTTAATATATTTGTCTTTTAAATAATGGTTGTACTAAAATAACAGAATTTGCAATCTTCAAATGGCAGACCCAGTTTTTTTCATTTTACATATAGATTAAACAATTATTCTACAGTTTAAATCTACTTTATTGCTTAGTTCATGAAGTAGAATAAAAGTAAATGTTATATGTCACATAAAGCTCTTAATTATTTTAAACGCCATGTAGTTTAGTATATAAAAGTGTTTGTAAATAGATGCTAAACTACACTGGGATTCAGTGGGGCCATATCATTTAACTTCTACTGAGGCAAAAATCTGATTTATTTTGACATGTTTGCATTCAATATATTTGCAATTCAGTACCAATTAAAAATGTTTTATATTTTCTATGAGGAAATTTAAAGAAAATGGGAAGAAAAAAACACCAACTTGAACTCCTATTATTTGTAATCTTGGAGTAATTTCAACAGGTGATTTAATTCTATGTATTTAACTGAGTAAGACAGTTTCAGATAGACATAGAACAGAAAGGAGATACAGCTCTCTCAGAATTGTTAAGTAGGATTGTAGAAAGGAAAATTAATAAAGGATCAAATGCTTAAACACTGCTTTGTACAGCTTTTCTAAACTGTGCTTACTACAGTTAAGAATTTTGAATCTATTCAGATCCATGAAGTTCCTTGATCTTGAAGACAAGACAACTGAAGCACTTGAGTCACAAACAATTCCTCAAGTTCAGAAAACTATAGGAAAGCTACACCTGTAATTAAGGTTATCTATGTTTCTGTTTGTTTCATTTATTGTTCTCAGTAGAGTTGATCTACTCTGTCCTAGTCTTTGGCTCTTAAACATCAAAACCATAAGATTTAGCTGAAGAACTTACTAAAATTTTTGAGATTTTTTGGATCATACTCAAAGATTCTGATTTAGTAGGTTCATGAGGCCAGACCTCTTTCAATAGTTACGGAGGCAAAATTTATCATCTTTGTAGCAAGATTTTATTAGTACCTTAAACAGACAGAAAAGGTTATCTTCAGGTAAAGTCATCTTTCATATTGGACACTAAATCAAAATTAAAATAGAAAACAATCTTAGCAAACAAGAGATGTTCTCTGCATGTGGATTTATTTTATGTTACACTAATAGTTTACAGATTTTTTTTTTCATTCTTTAAAATCAAGACCAATAGTTCTCTGAACTATTGTACTTACTGATTAAAAATCCCTAAGTCCAAACTTGTGTGATTTGTATAACAATGATGTCTATATTCTTCAGAGTGTAGGGGAATTTTTAAACTCTTGAATAATAAGATGTTAACTAGAACTGCTCATTTGCCATTCTCTTGGCCATTGTTATAAAATCGTTTTCATAGTATATTAACATGAATTTCTGGATTTCAAATTATGCTTTTTCTCTGTTTTTGCATGTTAGTCCTTTATAATTCTTTATAAAATAAACTTGATTTTTATTCTTCAATATAAAGTGACTTAAAACATATTTTAAAATATAAACTGTATGAAATTTCTGCATTGTCATTTGTTACAGGTCCAATTCACATTAATGAGCAAAGGGTGAATTTTTAACTTTAATAGGGAACTGATTTAGGTAAATTGTGTAAGATATTGCATTCCCATTCAGAATCAATATTCACATGAGACTTTATAATCTATTCCAGATGTATTGACCTTTCTATGATATTTATATCTAAAACAGATGACAAGTGCATCCCAGTGTATATAAGTCTGATTTCATCATCTCCAAATGGAAGGCAAGTGTTATTTCTCCAAATGCTAACTTGACTTATAAGAGTGCCTTTATTCTAAAGTAAAATTATGTGTTTGAATGTTGACATTTCTGTTTGGATTAATGAAGGATATATAAAATGAATTTTCTGATTATGATGGTACAACTATTTTCCAAAAGATCTAAATGGATAATTGACTGAAAACATCTCATCAGATATGAACTTATGGTAGCAATGAGACTGTGCCTCACAGATCTCCAACTATAGGAAGCACTTTGACCAAGGTCCCTCCTCCTGTACTTTGAAGTTGTTGCACTTAAGTCAAGGTCATGCTTCCTAAGGGTTGCTTACAGATAATGAATGAGAAAACAAAGATGTTAAGGCAGGTAATTTCTGGAAGACACATGACTTATCTGTCATTTCACTATGAATTGAAGACTCCCTGATCATCATACAGAACCTCATTTAAATGACAGAGTAATCATTTTAAAGACACAGCAATCTAGGATTGTTCTCTTCCTCTTTTTCACTTGTGGTCAGAAGGCATTTGACTTAAAGGTTTACCTTACTTCCTCATCATTTCTCTCACAGGAATATCACTTAATGAAATGTTTGCTTGTTAAGATATCATTTTGATATCTAATTTTTAGAGGATAGACTGAACTAAAATAACACAGGACATTAGGAGATTAAAGTTAAAAAGTCGTATTAGTATTATGAAATATATGAATTAAAATCAAAGTATTCATACACATTTAAAAAGGAATTCTGGGGAAAATAAAGATAAAGAAGTTTAAAATATTTTAATATAGAACTTTAATATATAATTAATATAAGTATTTATATATATATATATAGGTATATTATAATGAAGATACATAAATTGAATAGATTTAATACATATTAAATTATGCAGAGGCAAAAAATAAATAAGAAAACCTTGAGGGTTATAGTATACCATTATTTACATATGAGTACAATGTAAAAGAGTGCCATACATTATTTTAAACAAGTATGAGAATATCCAATTAATATTTCATTCAGGTCAGCAACTACATGGTTGCTATCACCCTTTTCTTCCACATCAGTGGCAGACACTGCAAGTACACAAGGGTTCTCTTTCCCACTAAACCCAATCCTTGTCCAGATACCTTCTAATAATAAATCGGAAAGCATGATTTGGCACATCTGTCTTAACCAAAGAGTTTAGCTCAATTTCGATTGAAAGATAGCAGAATATGATACCCTTAATTACAACAGTCAAAGTTTAAGACATGCCACCCCAAATTATGCCACATTGCTATATTGATTACTTTGAGGTGTAGGCATTTTAAAAACTGCAAATTCAGGAAGAGGTATTCTCTGAACTCCCCTTATCTACTAAAGACAGGTCTTCCAAAATGAACTCAATTGTGATAGACTCCCTCTCTCTAGGACCTTCATCAACTAGCAAAGATTGATTCTTATCACAGGAGAACAAGCAAGAAGTGGACATGACACCCAGACAAACTTTTTCACGAACTATAATATCTCCCATTTACTCTTCTAATAAGCCTTTTATCTTTTCCTAAAGCTATTTACTCTAATAAGAGGCTTATACCCCCTTCCCTTTCCCTATTAAGATAATATTTAATCCTGAATTCTAAAGCCACCCTTTTGAGTTACTCAATTCTCCTAGGTACCTCCTATGTATATATAAGGTATACATATTGACAAATTTGTGTTTGTTTTTCTTTTGTTAATCTGTTTTTTATTACCGAGTCTCAGTTAAGAACTGAAAAAGGTACACAGAAAATTATTTTTTCCACCTCTGCACAGTCATACTGCTTAAAAGAGGGAGCAAATGCTAAAACTGATGAAGACTCTGAGAAAAGTGCATAGATGATGATGGGAGAGAATATAGTCATAATAATCTCAGCATAAGAACTGACTTTCCAACTTTCACAGCTATCTAACCATTAAGAGGTGAATTCCTCACAATTGTAAGTTTTAAAAGCAACCAGTTGACATTGTAGTAAGAATATTAGAAAAAACAAGTATTAAATTTTCATGCTGATCTCTATGGTATGTTTCATGCATTATATGACATGACTCTAAGAACTGAATTTTGATGAGTAAAATTAACCTCTTTTCCTCTTCTTTCAGTGAAAATCAAATTGAGGAAAATGGTTTAAATTAGCATATAAGATTGAAGGTAGTTAGAGAGAAACTTCTTAATTGCCTAAAATGCAATAACTTAAAATTAATGCTTATTTATGGGAGGAAGGGGCTAATACTTGACTTGGTTCATTGCAAAAAATAACTAAATATAATAAAGCCACCGGGAGATGATTTCGAGAAAGAAGTTATGTTTCAATAACAAAAGATAAAGAAAATGCCATTTACTCCTTAAGAAATTTATTTCAAGAAAAGGGAAGAGAGGAAAAATAAATAAAAAATTATCTGCCCATGCAAACTCTAGGCCCTAAAATTACTGATATTTCCTTGTTTGTAAAAAAGGAAAACTGAAATAACAAAATAAAACAGGAATGATGAATTAAAATAAAGATGTGTCACAATTTTAAATTCGTGCATTGTGTGTATGCTTCTAAATAATGTGAATGAAGTTTACAATTATATAAATAAATATTATACAGTCTGAAAAGTTATATACTTTCAAAAGTTTAAAAAGGATCTCAGTGTGTCCTGAAAAATGTGTATGTTTATTTAATGACAAAGCAAATAATGTCTTGATCCTCCATTTACCCATATTAAATGACTCATGTAAAGATTGTTTAGAAGGTAACAAAATGAGTCTGTTTCAATTATGACAACTGCTGTAGGGACCAAAGAAAATCAAGTGCATACTTATCTTAAGAATTACTGTAAATGAGGCCATTATAAAAGTAAACCTATACCTATATGAAGCAAATAGCTTTTCCATTATGAGAGTCCTCCTACCCTGAGAAATTACTTGAAGCTAGACCATCAGGAAGCAACTTTAGTTCACTGGTTTGAGAAAGACAAAAATCAAATCTTTTTCCTATACCTATAAACGATCCCAATATTATAAATTGTAAACGAGAAAAATAATGTCAAAAAATTTCTGTTCTACTCTTGACAAGCTAAATTAGTTCACTTAATATTTAGGGTGGCCTTTGTAAAATCCTTGACTAATTTTACCAACTGCATTTTTTTTTTATTTTTCAAATAACCATTTGCAGAAAGGAAGTTTTTAAATATGAAAACAGAGACATAATAATTAAGTATATAACATGAAGTTTGGGTTTTCTATTGTAGTGCTACTTTTGCTTTGGGAGGCTAACCTACCAATTATCTGTAATCAAAAAGTTAGCTGGTGACCCAATAGGTTTTTCTTCATTACTGAATATTGAAGTTTTTGCTATGATGTTTATTATATTTTAGAAAATGTAATGACAGGTCTGTTCCTATATTCCTGCAACCAAGCATCATTATTTCAATGCTTAAAAGTTTTTAATTTTATAAAATGAACAATGGATTTTGTTTCTCTGTTTAGGTAGGATGGGAACATTGGAAAATGTTTTGCCCATAGTAAATGCCACTTCTCAAGTCTTTTTGATAGCTTCCACAAAGCTAGTTTACATCTCATAACTCTCATTGACACTGTGCCATGCTTTATTTTTAACTTTCTTTTACTTTTGTGATGAAGGTGAATGGATTTCTCTGGAAAATGGAGAAAGCAATTAATGGTAATCAAATAGCCAGACTTCAGCTTGAAGTCCAGAAAGCTTTAGTTTGGAATATATGATATCAAGACTTGATAAGCTGAAATAATTTGAAATGATTTAAAACATCCAAAAAGTTCATCTGATACTTGTTTTGAACTCAAAAGAAAAAAATATTAATTCTCTTATTATTTTAATAAGAATATATTCTATTTCCCTAATATATATTTTAAAATGTTTCTGTACTATTACACCATTAGTTCATGCACCCAATATTTTATTAGAGTGTCTACAGCAATCAAAATCTCTGATGTGTCTAAAATTATACAATTAATGTACTCATTCTCCACAAACACCATTTTCCTTAGTCCTCAGTAATAGAAAGGGAACTTAAACATGGCTACCTAAGAAGGAATAGCATTCCTCTGCCATTTCAAAGTCAAGCATGGACATTTCCCTGGATTTTCAAGATAAAATGTGAGCTGATATAAAATTTGCAACTTTCACCTCACTTGATTCAGAAAATCTCTGGATGTGGACTTCTACCCCTTTTTTCATCCTCTTCTTTTTCGTCTGTGTGTATCTTTTAATCTTAAGTGAGTCTCCTATAGGGGTGTTGTTTTCCTTACCATTCATCCACTCTATCTTTCAGTTGGAGAACTTCTTTTCCTTTTGAGGTACTTATTGAGGAATGTAGTTGTTACCACTCTTTATTCCTGTTTTTGATACATGTGTTTTCTTCTTAAAGAAGTCCCTTCAACATTCCCTGTAATACTGGCTTGGTGGTGATAAAACCCGTTAGCTTATTTTTGTCTGGGAAGCACTTTATCTGTCCTTCGACTCTAAATGATAGCTTTGCTGGATAAATTATTCTTAGTTGTAGATCCTGAGTCTTCATCCTATCAAGTATTTTTTGCCAAACGCTTCTATCCTGTATAGTTTCTTTTGAGAAATCAGCTGCTAGTTTTATGGGTTTTTCTTTAAAAGTAGCTATCTGTTTTTGTCTTGCTACTTTTAACATTCATTCTTTGCATTCAATCTTTGGCATTTTAATTATGAGGTGCTTAGTGTGGGCCTCTTTGGATCCCTGATTTTTTTTTTTTTTAATTCTCTGAGCTTCCTGGGGTTTTTTGTCCATTTCCTTCATCAGATTAGGGAGGTTTTCATCGTTATTTTTTCAAATAGCTGTTCAACATCTTGATTTTCTTTAGTTTTGCTGATCACAAGGATATTTCCACCCTTAATAGTGTCATATATGCATCTTAAGTTATTTTTAAGGTCTTGGCATCTCATCTTTTGTCATTCTGATTGTGTGTCCTTGGCTTTCCTGTCCTCTATTTAGGGCTTTTGATCCTTTTCTTTATTCAGTTCAATTATTCCTTTGTTTATTCTATTTCATACACTTCTCATCTCAGATAATGTGTTCTTCAATTCAGACTGGTTCCTTTCTATGATTTCTATTTCCATTTTTATGTTCTTTTATGAAGTTCTCACTGGATTTATCTATGCTTCCCAAAAGTTCATTGAGTATCTTCATAACCAGTGTTTTAACTCCACATCTCTTAGATTATTTGACTTCATTATATCTGGATCTTTGTTCTATTCTGTCATATTGTTTCTGCTTCTTTGTCTTCCTATTTCGGCTGCCTTCCTGTGTCTGTTTCTATATACTAAGCAAATCTCCTAAGTCTCCTGGTCTTATTAGTGTGGATTTGTGAAGTAGGTGTTCCATGACACAGTCTTGAGAGGGGTTCAGCTGCAAGCCAAATTTAACACAAGCCTCTGCCCCTCCAGGGCTACTTGTTAAAATTCAGCAATCAATCTACACATGCTGTGCTTTTACTTACCTCAAAAGGTCAAGCCAAAGCAGCTGCCTCCAGTGTGGGTCTAGGCACTGCTCAGCAAGGAGCACCTGACTCACTGAGGATACACCTGGATGTGACTTGGGTGGGGCTGCGAGTTGGGGGAGTTGTTTTTTCAGGGAATCCTCTAGACGGAATGACCTCTGTTATCCAGTTTGATGACGTAAGTTATGGCTATGACTTTCCTGGGCCTACGCACTGGGAGGTGGAAGGGCTGGACAAGGAACACTGGATATTGCCAGCACTTCTGTACTGAGCAAGTCCTGCTTCAGCCTTCACTCTGACATTGTCTCCCTATAAGTACTTGCTGTACCCTGCCTGCAGCTGAATTGGCACTGGTGCTCAGAGCAAGAAGGTCCGTGACTGTGAAAATCAGCTCACAGATGTGGCCCCTTTAAGAGGCTTTTATCAATGCTGCTGCCTCCATCTCAACCGATTGAGACCTGGTAGCCCTGCATCCTTGCCCTGTCCTAAATTTCACCATTGCAAGGTGATTTCTAGGATTTCTGCCTAGTTGTATGACTTGTTCATCCCAGGCGATTTTTCCTTGCTGCTGCTCCGTGTTTCTGTCATAACTTCGATTTGATCACCAGAGGGATGAACAGAGCCACTATCACCTATGCCATTTTTTTCTCTAATAAATTTATACTTTTAACCTTTACATTTGTGTGTCATACATTTTGAGAATTTTTTTTTATTATTTGAGTTAGAAGACCAACTTAATCATTTTGCATATAAATATTCAATATGCACATCGCCATTTGTTGAAAGGATAGTTCTTTTTAAGTTGAACTTCTTAACACTTCTGTGGAATCAATTTTAATAGACTTTACTACTAGACCTGAAATCTACTTGATTGATCTACATGGATCAATACTTATGCTAGTACCACACAGTCTTGATTATAATACCATTGAAGTAAGATTTGATACATACCATATTTGAGTCATTCCATATTGTTTTTTTTTAAAGGTTACATTGCACGTGCAGTTTGATTTAAATTTACATATTCGATTTAAGATAAGCTTGTCAGTTTTTCTAATTATTTTTTTTGGTAATTAAAAAAATGCATTAAATTTGTGGATCAATTTGTGATATATTTTGATCTTACCAATATGGACATTAATATTGAATATTTGATGCCTTATGTTAATTCAAATGTTTTTCATTTATTTAATTTATGATTTCAAAAAACTGCCAGTGTAGAATATAGGAACAGCTTAAATTTCTAAATGTTCCTTAATTTGATGCTATTTTCACATCATTTATTATTACTATGTAACAGTATAATTCAATCTTGAATTTTGATTTCGTATCCTGTGACAAATTCATTAGTTCTAGTGGATTTTTACTGAATTCATTTCAAAACAATTTATACGGGATTATGTCATATTGTAAAGAGTTGTATTTATTTTTCATCGAAAAGTTGATTGATTTTATTAATGTACACAAACGTTGCAGTTGTGAAAAAATCAAATCATCATGGTGCATAATAACTTTCATCATTTTTCTTGAATTTTATTTTGCTAGTATTTTTTGAGAATTTGTGTGTCTATATTCAGGAGAGATTACTATATGACAATTTATTTTCTCATAATATTTCCATTATTCAAAGCAAGATAATACAGATGTCATCAAATAATTGGAGAAATTCCAATTTCTATTTCTGAAAGATTTTGGGATAATTTTGTGTTATTTATTCCCCATATATGTTAGGTAGAATTGACTAGTTTAGGCATTCAGCCCTGAGCTTTTCTTTGTGAATAGCTTTTTAATGAATTTAAAGGGTTTTCTTGTTATAAATAAGTCTTCTCACATATTCCTTTTTTCCTATGTAGATCACATTATGTATTGATATTTCATTTGAGATTAACTACACAATTTGTGCATATCAAGATATATATTTTTAATATGTAATAATCCATGTTTCTAGATCTTCTAGGCAGTCGGCAAGGAATAAACAGAAAAAAATAATGCATAGGAATGAGGCTTTGGAAGAATTACTCTATAGTCTAAGATTACTAGGATGAAAGTTATGGCTATGAATTATACTGCAACTAATGCTCATATTTAGGGGTAAATAAGATAAATACTAAATATAAAACAAATTTTTGAAGACAGCCCTATGAATCTGAATTTCATCAAAACAGCAGACCAAGCCTATATTCTTTATGCAACAATGTTTAGGTAGGTCAAAAACATTTTACTTAATAAAAAGCAAATACAAAATGGCATTGTAAATAAAGAATAATATGAAAAATTGACTATTATAAACCGTAAGCTAGCCCTACCCTAACTTTAACCCTGCACCAAATTCTAACCCTTACTCACCCCTAACCATTACCCTAACCCTAACCCTAATCCAATCTTTAACCCTAACCTTAGCCTTACCTAAAACCCTAACCCAATAACCCTAACACTAACCCTAAACAAACCCTAACCTTAATCCTATCCCTAACCCTTAAACCTAACCGTAAAAATATCTTAACCCCTAACCCATCAACCCGAACCCTAACCCCAACACTAAACCCTAATCCTAACCAAACCCTAACCCTAACCCTAAACCTAACCCTAACCCAACCCTAAAACCTAACCCTAACCATAAACCTAACCCTAACCCTAACCCAACTCTAACCCTAACCCTAACCCAACCCTAACCCAACCCTAACCCTAACCCTTACCCTAACCCTAACCCTAACCCTAACCCTAACCCTAACCCTCAACCTCATCCTCACACTCAACCTCACTTTCACCCTAACCCTAACCCTAACCCTAACAACAACCCTTACCCTAACCCTAACCCTAACCCTAACCCAAATCCTAACCTTAACCTTAACCCTAACCCTAA
>CM053502.1:81630684-81648014 GCA_028627145.1 Eidolon dupreanum
CTCTATTTTTAGCACATACTAGGGACACAATATATATTTTCTAAAATTAACTTTCAACAGTCACTAAGCACATTAGATGTACCATTTCAGAGCATAAATATCTATACAAATGTGTATACATATACACATATATGCACACACATAATATATCTCTTACTATTACTTACATTGGATAATTCATTTCAAAAAGGTGCTCATTTTGTTGCCTTTCCTCTAACATATTTTTAGAAATCCACTCTCCATAATTTTAGCTAGTAAGTATAATTTTCTTCATTGATATTTTGGCCTTCTCTTTCTTGGTCAATTCTATATGTTTTCTCTTCCCTTTCCTACATATAACACCATTTTTCATTTAAAATTTATCATCATGCATTTCATGATGAATTAAAAAAATAAGCATGTATGGTAGATGAAATACTACATCACACCAATATTATATAGTATGCAGTATAAAAGCCTCTTTAAACATCTTTGGTTTACTTCTTACTTTTTCAATTGTCTTTCCATCAAGCACCAGATCTTGTTAGGTCCAGATTCAGTACCATTTCAAATAAAATTTTTCCTGCTCTAAGTATGAGTTGAAAATTGCTTAACTCACTTTTGTTCTGATTAAATTTGGAATGGTGGAAGATTCCAAACTTCAAGGCTAAAAGCAGAACTTGAAAATGTTCACCATTTAAAAATTTATTACTTCCATTCCCTCCCAAAGAACCTGATTCTGATCATTGTTGCACAAGCATGTTCTGCACTTTGTTTCTTCTGGGTTTGAGCTCACTGTGATTTCTCTGCTTAGACTATCCTCCTCATTCAAGATTCACTGAGGTTATTATGCTGACCAAAATAAGTCAGACAAAGATAAAAACCATGCGATTTGACTGATAGACTCTAAGGAACAAAAAGAACAAACTAATTGAAAACAGACTCACAAATATAAAGGGCAATCTGGTGCTAGCCAGAGTGGAAGGGTGTTAGCGGTATGGAGAAAGTGACAAAGGGTTAAAGAAGTGCAAATTAGTAGCTGATAGATGGTCATGTGGATGGAGAGTATGGCATAGGAAATGTAATCGGTAGTACTGTAATGTCTATGTGTACAGCCACAGGGAAGATAGAGTAATTGGGGGGATCATTTAATAAACTATATAAATTTTTAACCAAAGTACTCTTTACTTGAAACTAATGATAAAAAGAAATGCAAAAAGAAAAAAATCACTGAGGAACTCTAACCACCCTTCAGTGTCATACAAATCCCTCACCCTCTAGGAAACCATTTGTGTTATTTCACCAACTGAAATGTCTCCTTCTTTGGAATCCACATGGCAATTTGTGCTTTCCTAATTGAACTACATGTTATAGTATATACTTGCTTTGATACATGGCTAAACTTTCTTTCACTTTATTTCTCTCTGTCTCTCCAGCTTCCGTAGAATGCTACATCACATGAAATTGTTTTCGTGAAAATCACCCCTTTTCCTATCCTGCATAACCTACTGATAGAATGAAGGAAGGAATGTTCTGGAGAGTTCTCAATAGCCCTAGCAAAATAATCAGTCCCACTGCTTTTACTTATCACAAGAAAACCAGATGTTCACAGTAAGAGATCTCTCACCACACAGATACTTCTTCCTATGTAGCTCTTTCGAAATACGAATGAGACTCAGTTTTTCACCTCACCTTTACCTCCACCAGCAGACTTTCCCCAGGACTTTTAGGTAATTTATAGTCCATCATCAGCAATATCCGCTAAAAATTCAACCTTACCTGTGAATATTACTTTCTGAGTCTTCGCACGCTCCACCTCTCCTCAACATGAGACTGCTATCTCAAAGAGTTGCTCCCATAATTAACATAGTGCAGATCCTAGGAGTAGAGAGATAGCAGGTATATTCCTGTCTCTGTATTGCTTCTACAATATTATTTTAGCTCCTCAGCCACCTTTCCCAATCCCTCTGAGGAAAATGCCATAATTAGAATTTTTCGTGAACTAAACTCTCTTGCAGAGATCTCTTTAATGACCCCTTGATTAATGGGATATTTTAGCCTTTGGCTTTCTGTTTTTTTTTTCTCACTACAATATACTTTTATTATCATAAGTGATCGTGTAAATATCCAGAGGGGCAGTCTATTCACAGCTGCAGGTGACAGTTGATCACTCCCTTCCATTATGAATCTTGTTCTTTACATGGTCCATGCATTCTACATTTTCCTGGTATTCCTGCTACTTCTTCCTGACTTCTAAGTGTTGAGTAACCAGGGAACAGTCGTTGGATTTTTCTACCTGCACCCATTTTCTAGGTGATTGCATCCTGAATCATGATTCCTTTCCTGAATCTAGATCAGCGCCTCTGAATGTCTTGCCAAGAACTATACTTGCATATTGAAAAAGCTTCACAAACATAAAATCTCCAAAAATGATCTCTTGAAACCTGCCTCTACCACACTATCGCCATCTCCCGTGCCTACTACCATGGTTCAAGCCACTATCAAATCTTACTTGAAAAGTAATGCATTATGCTCTGTTTCTATTCTTACCTGATAACACTTACTCATTCCCACTTCCAATTCTGCACAAAATCTAGAATAATCCTTTTATATTGGATTATGTTATGCTTCTGGACAAAACCATTCAACATCTTCCTTTCTAAAATTTCTACAATAAATCTAATATTGTAGTCCTGGACTACACTTCCAATCTCATTTCTAATCAGTCTTTCAATCACACTGACCTCCAAGCTCCCTCTAACTTCAGGGACTTTATACTGGAATGCTCTGAATGCTCCACACCTAGGTATCCACAAGTCTTTCTCTTAAGCACAGGAATCTGTATTAAATAGCCACAAATTCCCCTTTGATACATTATTTTTTGAATTCCATAGTTGGTATTAGTAGGGTGGTAATTTTTTTGTTCGTTTCATTGCTATGTCCAACTTCTAGAAGAGTCCACATTTTAAGTACTCAAAAAACATTTACTAATTAATGAACTGTATCCATCAATAATTAATGGTACTAAAATTTAAATGAGACAAAAACCAACTCCAAAGAATTGTTACTTGTGAATTGTAATGTAATTGATTTAAATTTGTGGATCACTTTTAATTATAACTGGTGATTCAGATCAGAAGTCAATATTTGGCAGTGTGGCAGAGCTCTTCAGCACACACAACAAGCAATTTTGCAAGCTTTATCTGCTTCGTCGATGTTTCTCTCTCTCAAGGTGTTTAAGGTGATAAAACGATAAGAAGAGCTCTGGTAATAGGAAATAAAAAGCAAATGTTCATGTACAAAACTATAGGCAATCAATAGCTGATTTTGCTCAGGGAAATTTTGGGTTTCAGTGTGTATGTTAATAGTAATTTTTAAAAATTATTTAAAGACTTTTAGAAAATAACTGTAATCTAAAATGCACTAATTTCTAAACTTTTACCTCAACTGCAAACAGTAATTATAAATTTATTTCTTAGTAATAAAACCATTGCAACTTTATGTACCTTCAAGCATCAAAAATTCTTAAACTTAGTTGTTAATAACTAAATAGGAAAAAAACAGAAAATTAGCAACTTTAGTCCTGGACTGGAATTTTTAAAAATTCTGTTGGTTAGCAGTTATTTCTGATATATCTAAATTTTTAAAATTTTAGTAAAGCACTAAAATTAGCAGTGCTGTTTTACATTCATATGGCTAGCATTTTGAATTTTAAAAATTATTGCAGAAAAAGTAATTTCAGAATTTATTACATTATTTCTTCTATTAGAAAATAGCAACCTTATAACTGCCACTAGAAACTCCATCATGAGAATTTTTGGAGGTACCCTAAATAAAACATTTTAGAAGCATATGAGGCAAATGTACATTTTTAATATTGTATTCAGCATAACACATCATAAATAATTTGCTCTTATTTTTATAGTAAAAATAAACCCACCAAATTTGTTTAGTATTCACCTCATAATTATTGTGTGTTTAGTTTGGCTCATTAAACTCATATGTCTTCAAGTTTAAGGTTTGGTTTAAGGAGGAATAAATACTCAATTAAATCAAACAACATAAATACATTTATCCGCAAAATAAGCACTTTGCTTTTACTTTAGTCTTGTATCTTAATATGCTGGCTCATACTTTAGCTCAGCACAAAAGCAAACATTTTTGCATCTTCAGATACACCTCCAGTGTAGAATTTTTTCTGGAACACTGGAGGATGATCATTTTCATTCTGAATCTCAAAATATTCTTTTAGCATATTACCAAGAGGATAGAAAATAATATACTTTTTACTGGTGGTTATTCTAAAAAGTGCTCTGGAGTGAATACTTACTGTACTTTATTTTTTCTGAAACAATGGAAATCACTTAAATCAAAAAAAGTCATTATTAAATGACATGTCCAATACCACAAAATTCACAAAGGACACTGATAATGGTCTTCTGGCACGATAACGTTAAATTGCTATTTCTTTTAATTACGATGACCTGGTAATTCACTTTACTTGATTTAATAGATTAAATGAGAAAATACTTGTAAGCCATTATATACATGGCAGTTTCATTATTTCAAATATGACACAGAGCTTACTGACTCTCAAGGTGGAGACAAACTATTAGTAATATCATCATCATCATCATCATCCTCATCATCATTATATTATGAAAAAAGGAAGAATACCAATGCTATGAAAAATTTTATAAATCCTAGTATTATGTTTAAAATATATTTTTTTCCTATGCAGTATTTTATTGGGACTATCAAATAATGTAGTAGAAAATACATATATTTTTATTGTAAATAGAAGAATTTCAATAGTAATAACCTCTATTGGAAAACATGGCAAAAGTGCCTTTTAAAATATTCATTCTTTTGTTTACATAGTAACTCTACAAATTTACAGAAAACTCATTTTAATAAGTCAACCATCTTTGAAGAAAACAGGCACACACTATAAACTTCTAGATGTAGTAGAATTGTTTTATTTGAAAATGCAGAACATTAACTGAGACAAAAAAAAATGTTCAAAAAAACTATTAAATAAACTGTGTCTTTCTGACATGTAATAAAAACAAAAGTATATTTTGAGCCCAAAGCTGTTTTGTTTACATAGAAGCAATGATTGATAAATTTGGTAAAATATATTTTAAAAAAATACAAACCAATAGCAACAACAAAAAATTGGATCTTGGATATGCAATTTACTAAGCCCTTGAAAAGGTACTTTGCCTGTAGTGACTCATATAATGTAGGCAGTCTTGAAATGTCATACATACCACTAAATACATGCACATATACACACAATCAGAAAGAAATATTATGGCCTTCTCTCTTGAGACTATAAAGTAACTAAGGTTAAATGTCATCATAAGGGAGAGGCCCTGGTCCAAAAGGATTAGTGTCCTGATTCCTGACACAGAGCCTCTAAAACACCTTTGTAAATAGGGGTGACAGAAGAATATTTTGTTCTGACATTTAGGCTGTGCTCCTAGTTCCTAATACATAGCTCCTAAGACTTTTCTTATTTCCTGAGTGATAGGAACATCTGATACTGAGCTTCTAAATCCCAGGGAATTTCCTGGGTGATAGGAATATCTTTGGTTCTAATGAGGTGACCCTTGGTGGGCTTCAGGATGGGTGCAGGTTACAGAAAGAACAAGTCAGGATTTAGAAGCTTTAAACCTTCATTTCTATACCCCACTCTGAAGAGAGAAAATAGCTGAAAATGGAGTTAATAGTTGATCCTGCCTATGTGATGAAGCCTCCATAACAATCTAAATTTTCATTACAATAGAAAGTGCAATCTAGCACTATAACTTTTAAGTAATATGCTACTCCCCTACACCTGTCCCCACACTGCTCACCTAAATATTTCGGTCAACCACATTTCTCCTTTTTGATTTGTCTATCCCCATACTTCCCACTTAAATATTGCAGTCAACCACATTTGCGGTCTACATTGGTTTTTGAAAAGGTAAAGCAGAATTTTTTGGTTTATCTGCCAAATATCACTTCCTCAGTTTAGACCCTCAACTCAATGTTTTTCCTCCTTTGAGTTACTATACCTCAATATGCCATATGTTCTTAGTCAAACTGTCAATCACAGTGCTCTGCACTCCATCCTTGGCCAAGGATACATGTATGTCTTAACCCAGGGTAATCAATGTACTCCCTCAGATACTTGAATTCTGTGCTTTAGGTACATGATCCCAGGTATCATGATGGCACTGTCCCCACCACCACCGAAAGCAATGTTCTGAGTTTCTGACTAAGATTGCTAAAGCTTATCTTGTTTTTTTGGTCCTTCCTTAGACTCTATTCAACCTTTCCTTTGGCAAGCCACCAAATGTTTTTTGATAAGTTCTTTTTAGTATGCTTCCAACCAAATAACCATTCCTAGTACCATTGGGAATGACCAATTTAGTCCATAGCAGAGACTAGGGGCCATATCTTCCCACCTACAGAAAGACTTTGCGTATTCTCTCCCAAAGTACCAATGACATTATAAAACGCAATTTTTCCACTTAGTGATCAAAACTTAATCAAGTATTATATTTTTCATATTTTCTCCTTTTCAAAATAGATGACTATATTATTATGACATTAATTTGGGGGGAAATATTGTCTATGCTTTTGTTCATACATTGTCTGATCATCCATAGAGATCAGGGTACTCAAAAGACTCTGGAAGGTATGACTACTTTTCTAATGTGTCCCAAACTACAACCATTAGTTATGCAAAGAACTTAGCGAAAAACAAATGAACTCCTATATACAATAATTAAGATGATAAAATGAAGCATTTATAGTAGGTGATTGCACTGTTTTTAAATATCACTCAAACATATCACAGCTAGTAACAATAATAAAAATAATAGTAATGGTAATTATAGCTTTTTAATTTGGGTGTCATCACAATTAGTTAAGTACACTGCAAATATCATTTTGCTTAACATTTTCGAACACTTTAAGAAGTGTAGTAACATTTATCCTAATATATAATGTTGAAGATTCTAAAGCTTAGAGAAGTTAGTAAAAATCAAAATGTGTATGAAACACAGTCCCGTCTGATACCAAAGTCAGGAGATTTTACATTAAAATTTTAGGTACCTGCCTTTCTTTATTATTTTATTAAGGTAATGTTTATTTGAGTTGTGCCATTGGTAAATCATCTGTTATAACACTTCTTTGTAAATTACATATTTTATATAATTTCTCTTTACCTCTTGTCCTTTAATCTCATGTATATCTTAGCATTTATGAAATATCATCTAATAGAAATCTTCTATTATTTAGTTAAATTGAGATACTGGACTGGCTACGGTATCTACCTGCCTTATATATTTTAATAAACATAAATATAGCAATCTGTCAAGGACTCTTGATAGAAAGCATATACTGTACATTAATAACTGAGACTTGACTTTGAAATCTGAAAGTGACAGCATTAAAATAATATTTTCACTTCATTTCTCGTCTGCAATCATTTTCAAGATATTACATAGGGAACTAATCAGGTACAAGATATCAAGAGGGAGCAAAACAGAAACAAGTTTGATTAATTGAACTTATAAAAGTTCCTGGGACTAAAAAATGAAATAACTTTGGAAGAACACTTGTTTTGAATAACGATTAAAAAGAATGATAAACTCTTGGATGGGAGACCACCTAGGAAGACTGGGTACTGTAGGCAAAAAAAAAAAAAAACAAATTAATAATAATTAAATAATAAAGATAAAAACTAAATTTATGTTTTCTATCTCTAAAATCTAAAATTCTCAGCTTGTGCTTTTTGACTCATATAATATGTAAATTCAACTGAAATGCAGGCCTGAAAAATATAAAAATTAAAAATCAGGAAATATTGAAGAACACACTAAATTGTTCATTGTGTTTTGTGTAGATAAAAGCAAGAAATTCTTTACCTAATGTAATTTCCTGCTTCTTCCACAGAAAATTTGTCACTATTTGCCATTAAGTAGTTACTTTGTGGTCAGACTGTCAATCATATTTTCTTTAGTCATACATTTTCTTGAACATCAGTAATGTTTGATGTTTTCACCATCCTCTCCCTTTCTTGAAATTCCACCTCTCCTTTGCCTAATGGGCCATCATTACACGCAGTAACCACTCTTTTCCATGGTCTCTTCAGTGGCTATTTCTTTCTCTCATTCCCTAATGGAGAGCTTCTCCATACTCAGTCTTTTCTTCCTTTCTCATGCCAGTCTCTTAAAGAGAGGGTTAAATGGCCCTGGAGGCTCATTAATTCTTCTCTTTAGAGAGATAAACATGTAAATAGATCATTGGATCAGGGTTGGGTCAATGGAGCTAAACTGCTTCTCACTGGTACAAGCTCTTTGGCTTCATCGGCTCCCTTGCTTTAGGATATGTTTCCTTGACCAGGAAGCTCCCACTGTTACAAAGTCAATGCATTTTTCTTACCTCACTTCCAAATTCTCTTTCAATATGTAGAGTGGTCCTACTGTTAGTACGTTGCTTGTAGCTCTTACGGCGTGATCAGGTATGTACTAATTAGGTTCTTCCCTCTATGGGTTAGGGAAACTAGAGAGTTGCTGTCTTTTCTGTGACTCCCTTTCTACCTGCTTTCCCTAATTAAATTTAAATTCATGTTTATACCATGTGATGCTGGAGATCCTTTGCATAGCTATCCCTTGGCTTAAGTAAACATTCTATATGATTTCTTCCAAAGTCTATGCACCCAGTCTCGAACCTCTTTTGAATTTTCAGTTTATTTCCCAACTATTTTCTTGATTTAATTTATGTCATGTAGGATCCAAAGTATAAAATTATCTTTGTTTTATTTCTTTCTCTTCTTTGCCAGTTATCAAGTCCTATCAACTTTTCTTTTGTATATGTCAAATATTTTCCCCCATCTCATTGGCTACAATGATTAATTTTATGTGTTAACTTGACTGAACTAAGGGAAGCCCAGATAGCTGGTGAAATCTTATTTTTGAGTGCATCTGTGAGGGTATTTGGGATTTCAGTCAGTAGACTGAGTAGAGACGGTTGCCCTCACCAATGTGGGTGGGCATAATCCAATTTGTTGAGTTCCTGAATAGTAAGTAAAAAAAGGTAGGGAAACAAAGTATGATCTCTGCTGGAGCCTGACCATCTTTTGCTCTCTGACATTGGCGTTCCTGGTTCTTGGGCCTTCACAAAGACTAGGGTTACACCATTTCCATTCACCCTCCTGGTTCACAGTCCCTTGTACTTGGACTGACATTATACCACCAAATTTCTTGGGCCTCCAACTTGCAGACAGCCAATCATGGTCATGGCACTTCTGGAGTCTCTGTAATCATGTGAACCAATCCCTCAAAATAAATTTAACCATATCTATGTCTGTCAATTTACCTATCATACATCTATCTATTTATCTATCTATCTATCTATCTATCTATCTATCTATCTATCTATCTACCTACCTACCTGTATCATCTACAAGCACATTATCTCTGCATTTGTATTTCAAATAATTGTGAAAAAAACTAAAACTGAAAATAAACAGGTAGCATCTTACATATTCATATTCCCTTTTTCTATTTCCAGATATTTTAATCTGTAGGTTTAAGGAAATGGAGTGCAACAAATATTTTTCTAAACAAGCATCTCAAGTGATTAACATCAGGTAATTCAAAAGCCATATTTTGAGAAACACTACTTTATGATGTTTCTTTTACTTATCTGTTTCCCATTTGTCTTTCATGAATTCATTGATACTGCTATGCTACTCACTATCCTCTGATCTCACCTTGTAATTTCCTTTCCCCAAGATTTGTCTTCTAATTATTTCCCTGAATCCTTTCTCTTTCTTCTCCCACATACCCTAAACAGAATCAGCTACATTAAACAAATCAGTTCTGCTTTAAATAAAGTTTCCATTTCCTTCCCCAGTCAGGAAGCTATTTAGTTCACCTCAGGATTTGTTTTCTTGAAACTCAAACCATGCACGATTATGTTTCTCTGATAGTAATTAGTCACATTCTATTTTAGACTTACTACTTCTTTTTATGCTTAAGCATCATTGCTTCTCTGCCAGAATATGAAGTAAAGACAATGTTGTCTTCTTATATTTATCCCTTACATAACTCAGAAAAGATGCTTTTGCTTATCAAGTACTCAATATATGCATTTAATGTACATTTTTGGCATGATCCTTGAATGAAAATAATGTTTCAGGGGCTACATGACAGAAAGCAGATTTAAATTTCATGTATTCAAAAATTTAAAAAAAGTACAGTTGTTTCAAGTAAAATAATAATCCAAAAGTATTAGTCTACAAGAAATGGTAGATATTTGCACAAAAACATAAACACACACATATACACATATAATAATTGCTTAAGTCACTTTATTCTTGTAAATCTCTCCTTGTTTCAATTAATATAATTTACAATATTTATTCTAAAATAAGGTATAGGTCTTTCCTGCATAATTAAATATGAAAAAAAGTCCAATTTTCTGCTACAAATAATTCAAATCGCTAAATTAGAACTTGCATGCAAATTGAATTGGAGCAACATGCCTACAGAGAGGCTGTGGAGAACAAGTTACTCAATGCCAAGAGCATTATTGGTCAGATTGTTCTAACTTTCCGATTAAGCACACTTTGAAAATGCACCTGTAGGTTCTACCAGTGTAGCGGGGCCACCTAGGAAATGTCTAAGGGAGAAGGCCCTGAATTTCCATATGAATTCTTAATCACACTTACTGTTCTATGGTGGACTGGCATGAATAAGAACACAGTTTGCAACAAAGCTCAAGAGAAACAATTCCCACCATGGTTCCTAATCATAATCCACGCACGGAACTGTGTTCACACTGCTTCTCAACAAAGGAGCACTGTGCCAGATTACTTTCAAATAACCTCTTTAGTAATGACTGGGGAGCCGAGACAGATTTATTCCCTGCCTAAACATACAGTACAGAGAAGATCAAACAATTGGATATTGAAAGAGAGTTTATAAGCTCTACTCTGGTACTGAAAACCACAAACATCATCAACAGAGCTACTTTAATGACGGTAGGCTCAGCTCAAACAACAACTTGAACACTGTGGAAAAGAGTGTTTCATACTCAAATCCAATCAATTACTACATAGAATCACAGTAACTTTCTATATAGCATTCTGAGTGCAGATTCAGACTTACAGTCCTTATCAATACTACCAGCAAATCATTCATTGGACTTCTCGGTACAGAACACTGGCATTCCAAAGACAGTTTCATTTTAATTTGAGACTGAGTGTTTCTAATAGATAGAGATTTTCTGTAGATTGAAACTTAGTAATGAATACAATGTTATGACATTGCTTCTGAACATACCATCTGATCCAGAGTCTTGCTGCCTAATCCTGCTTGGTACGAATTAACCTCCAGGATAATGCCAGTTTACCCAGATATCCTTACACTTTACAGGTATTGGAAGGGCAAAAGCACTCTGCCCTGAGAGAAGTTTCTAGTTGACTCTTAGACCTCTTCCATAAGTAATTCAAGTCAAATATTTAGAACTTTCGTAAAGAAAGTAAGTAGAGGACCATGCCAATAGAGGTGCCTTTGGAATTTAAGTGTTTCATTTTGAAGTGTTTCCTCAAGTATTAGTGGTCAGAGTGATCTATCTTGACAACTAAGCAGACTTTGGAACTCAGCTTTAATGCTCTACCTGGACATTAGTGCCTAGTTTGAAATGTCTTAATGAGAAGGCCACGAATTTCCATTTGAATTCCTAATTACACTTATATTTCACTGGTGGATTGGTATGGCTGAGAACACAGTTTTCAACAAAACTCAGAAAAAACATTTCCATCATGGTTGCTAATCATAATCCACACACAAAATTGTATTCTCATTGCTTTTCAATGGAAGAGCCCTGTCCCGGATTAGTTTCCAATAACCTCTTTAGAAATGACCAGGGAGCCAAGACAGTATTAGTACTTGCCTAAACAATCAGTACAGAGTGTAGTATCAAACAGCTTGGCTCTCGAAATAGGGTATCCAAACACTTCTCTAGTACTGAAAACAAGTCACATCATCAAGAGAGCTACATTCATGACAGAATGCCCTCAGCTGAACCAGGAACTAGAACACTGTGGAAAAGACTATGCTCAAATCCACTATGAATGCCATGAATTACAAGGTAGAATCACAGTAACTTTCTATATAGAATTCGGAGTGCAGATTCAGACTTATAGTCCTTATCAATACTAACAGCAAATCAATCAATGGGATTCTCAATACAGAGCACCGGCATTCCAAAGACTGTATCATTTCCATTTGAGACTGAGTGTTTTTAATGGATAATTTCTTGTAGATTGAAACATAATGCTTAAGTAAAGAACACAATGTTATGAAGTCGCTTCTGCACATACCATCTGATCCAGGGTCTTGCTGCCTAATTGCACTTGGTAGGAATTAACCTCCAGGAAACTGTCAGTTTAGCTGACTGTCCCTACACTTTGCAGGGGTTGAAAGGGGAAATGCACTCTGCCCTGAGGGGAACTTTCTAGTCACCTCTTCCACCTCTTCCGTAAGTAGTTAGAGGGGAATACCAAAAACATTCTTAAGGGACGCAACTCGAGCCCCATGCCTATAGAGAACTTGTGCAATTGATGTATTCCAACTCGAAGTGCTACTTCAAGTATGATTGGTCAGGTTGATCTATCTTGATGAAGAAGGAGACTTTGGAACCCAGCATTAAGGCTCCACCAGTGCGTATGGGCCTAGTCTGAATCATCTTGAAGATAAGGCCTAGAAAAGCCATTTGAATTCGAATCGCACTTACTCTTCATTGGTGGCTAAGCTTGAGAGAAACAGGTTGCAAGCAAAGCTTGAGAGAAATGATTCCCAGCACGAATCCGAATCATAATCCACGCAAGAAACTCTGTTCTCATTGCTTCTCATCAATGGAGTGCTGTTTTGCATTCGTTTTAAAAAAACCTCTTTAGAAATGACTGTGGAGGCGAGACAGTTTTAGTCCTTCCCTGAGCAATCAGTACAGAGCGTCAGATGAAACAGCTGGGATCTCCAAAGCAAGTTTCCATACTCTACTCTGGTACCGAAAATAACTCAGGTCATCGATAGAGCTACATTCGTGACACAATGGCTTTCAGCTGCCCTGTGGACTAGGACACTGGGGCAAAGGGCATGCTCAAATCCAACGTGAATAACATAAATTTTGGGTGAAACCACGGTAATATTCCTGATATCATTCGGATTGTGGATTCCAACATACAGCCTGTCTCAATACAAGCAAAATCATTCATTGGAGTTCAAGGTACAGAATTCAGGCATTCCACAACTGTTTCTGTGCCATCTACAATGCAGTGTTTCTAATGGATACAGATTTCCTGGGCATGGAAACGCGGGACATTAGTAACGAACAAAAAAGATATGAAGTCAGTACAGCAGCGACCATACCTCAGAGCCTTGATGCCTAATCCTGCTTGGTACAATTTAACCTTCAGGAAACTGCCAGTTTTCCATGATGTACTTTACACTTTATAGTTGCTAGAGGGGAAAATCTTGCCACCCTGCGGGGAAATGCCTAGTTATCTCTTAGATCGTAATTGCAAGCGTTAAAATCTGACCGCTAGAACTTGCATTAAGGATACAATTGGGGCCCTATGGGTATGCAGAAGCCTGTGAAATAAAGCTTCTCATATCGATGGCGTTGTCTCAAGCATTACTGCCCAGAGTGAGGTAGCTTGATGAATAGGCCTGTTTTGGAAGCCAGCTATGAGGCTTCGCTAGTGTTTCTTGGATGCCACTGAACCTTCTGAGGGAGAAGGCAGGGAATTTCGATATGAGTTCCCAGTCACATTAACTGTTCTATTTGGGATTGACATTGGTAAGAACACAAGTTGTAGGTAAAAAAAGAAACAAATCTCCTCATGGTTGCTAACCCTAACCCACTCAAGAAACTGTGCTCTCATTGGATTTCCACGAAGGAACAAGGTGCCGCATCCGTGTCAAGAAGAGGCTTTGAAAACCACGAGGAAGCTGGCACTGTTGTAGAACCTGTGCGAGCAATGTGTAAATAGTGTGTAAATGCAAGGACCATTCTTCTCGAAAGAGTGTTTCCAAAGCTCTTCTCTCATACGGAAAACAAGTCGCATCACCCAGAGAGCTACGTCCGTTGCATTAGGGCCTTCAGTTCTACTCAGGCTAGACCACTGTGGAAAGGAACATGCTGAAATCAATATGAATGACAGGAATTACTAGATAAGAGCACGGTAACTTTCTAGACCGTTTCGAGGACAGATTCAGACTTGGAGCCCTGATGAATTCTACCAGCGAATCACGTCTTGGACTTCTGCGGACAGAATGCAAGCATTCCAAAGACTGTTTCTCTTCCATTTGAAACTGAGTGTTTCTAATTAATAGAGATTCCCTGGTGATTGAACCATGGTACTTTAGTCATGAACAGAATCTTACGATGTTGCTTCTGCACATTCCATCCGAGCCACAGCTTTGCTGCCTAATCCCACTTGGTGAGAATCAACCTCCAGGAAACGGCCAGTATTCCCAAATCTCCTTTATACTTTGAAGCTGTTGGGAGGATAGAAGGTCTCTGCCCTGACACTAATTTTCTCGTTGCTGCTTGAACCTCCACGCAAAGTTATTGTCGTGTAAAACCTAGAACGTGCATAAAGGATGCAACTGCAGCGCCATATCCACAGAGAAGCCTGTGGATTAGAGTTTCTCAATTCGAAGGCATTCCCTCAAGCATTGTTGGTCAAAGTGATCTAACTCTGCGATTAAGCAAACTTTTGAACCCAGCTTTAAGCCTATGCCAGTGTGTTAGCGCCTAGTCTGAAATGTCTTCCAGAGAAAGTCCAGAAATTCCATTTGAATTCCTAATCACGCCGAGTTGTCACTGGTGGATTGGCATGCCTAAGAACACAGATGGCAAGCAAAAGTAAGAGAAACCATTCCCATCACAGTTCCTAGTCATAATCCACGCAAGGAACTGCGTGCTCATTATTTCTTGACGAAGGAACATAGTGCCGGATTCGTTTCAAAAAACCTTTACAAATGACCGAGGAGCCAAGAAGATTTCAGTCCCTGCCTAAGCAATCAGTACAGAGTGTCAGATGAAACAGCTGGGATCTCGGAAATAAGTTTCCATACTCTACTCTGATACCGAAACAACCCACGTCAAAGAGTTACATTCACTGCATGGTGGCTTTCAGCTGCCCTGTGGTGCTGAACACTGGGGCAAAGAGCATGCTCAAATCCAACGGGAATAACATAAATTACAGGGTAAAGCCACAGTAACATCCTGTATCATCCCGAATGTTGATTCAGACATACAGCCTGTCTCCATATTAAGCCAAATCATTCATTGGAGTTCAAGGAACAGAACACTGGTATTTCAAAAAGTGTTTCAGTGTCGTTCGCAATAAAGTGTTTTTAAAGGATACTGATTTCCTGTACATTGCAATACACTATTTTAGTAATGAACACAAAGATATGAAGTCACCGCAGCTTCTATCATATTCCAGAGCCATGCTGCACCATCCGGCTTGGTACGAATTTACCTCAAGGAAACTGCCAGTTTAGCCTGCTTTCCCTACGCTTTGCAGTTGTTGAAAGGGGAAATGCCCTCTGCCCTGAAAGGACCTTTCTAGTCGCTTTTTCCACCTCTTGGTAAGCAGTTAGAGGGGAATACCAAGAATATTCTAAAGAGACACAATTCAAGCACCATGTCTATAGAGAACTTGTGCAATTGATGTGTTCCAACTCGAAGTGCTGCTTCAAGTATGATTGGTCAGGGTGATCTGTCTTGACGAAGAAGGAGACTTTGGAACCCAGCATTAAGGCTCCACCGATGCGCATGCGCCTAGTCTCAGTAGTCTTAAAGAGAAGGCCTAGAAAAGCCATTTGACTTCTAATCGCACTTACTCTTCTTTGGTGGCTAGACATGATGAGAAACAGTTTGGAAGCAAAGCTCGGGAGAAACAATTCCCGGCACGAATCTGAATCATAATCCATGCAAGGAACTCTGTTCTCGTTGCTTCTCATCAATGGAGCGCTGTTTTGCATTACTTTCAAAAAAGACTGTGGAGGCGAGACAGTTTCACTCCTTCCCTGAGTAATCGGCACCGAGCGTCAGATGAAACAGCTGGGATCTCCAAAGCAAGTTTCCATACTGTACTCTGGTACCAAAAACAACTCACGTCATCGACAGAGCTACATTTGCGACACAGTAGCTTTCAGCTGTCTCATGGACTAGGACACTGGGGCAAAGGGCACGCTCAAATCCAAGGTGAAGAACATAAATTTTGGGTAAAACCACGGTAACCTTCCCGATATCATTCCGATTGTGGATCCCAACATGCAGCCGGTCTCGATATTAGCAAAATCATGCATTGGAGTTTAAGGAACAGAACAAGGCATTTCTAAAAGTGTTTCATTGCCGTTTGCAACAAAGTATCCTTAAAGGATACTGATTTTCTGTACGTGGAAACTCATGACTTTAGTTACGAGCAAAAAGGATATGAAGTCGGTACAGCAGCTACCATCCTTGATGCCTAATCCCGCTTGGTACGTTTTAACCTTCAGGAAACCGTCAGTGTTTCATGACGTCTTTTATACTTTGTGATTGCTGGAGGGGAAAAAGCTCTCGCCTTTGCGAGGAAATGTCTAGTCTTCTCTTAGATCGCACCTGCAAGCGTTTAAATCTAAGTGCTAGAACTTGTTTTAAGGATACAATTGTTTCCCCACGTCTATGGAGAAGCCTGTGCATTAAGGTTCCACCAGTGCGTATATGCCTAGTCTGAATTGTCTTTAAGAGAAGGCCCAGAAATTCCATTTGAATTGTAATCACACTTACTCTTCATTGCTGGATAGGTATAGTGAAAAACAGTTTTCAAGTTCTCCTTTTAGCCTTGAAATTTTGAATCTTCCACCATTCCTAATTTAATTAGAACATAAGTGAGTTAAGCAATTTTCAACTCAGAGCAGGAAAAATCTTACTTGAAGTTGGTAGAGCAGCTACTGAATCCAGGCATCACAGGATGGGAAGATGATTGAAAAAGTAAGGAATAAACCAAATTGTTTAAAGAGGCTTTTATACTGCATACTATATAATATTGGTGTGATGTAGTATTTCATCTACCATACATGCTTATTTTTTTAATTCATCATGAAATGCATGATGATAAATTTTAAATGAAAAATGATGTTATATGTAGGAAAGGGAAGAGAAAACATATAGAATTGACCAAGAAAGAGAAGGCCAAAATATCAATGAAGAAAATTATACTTACTAGCTAAAATTATGGAGAGTGGATTTCTAAAAATATGTTAGAGGAAAGGCAACAGAATGAG
>CM053502.1:81657672-81683595 GCA_028627145.1 Eidolon dupreanum
TCTTTCTGTCTTTCTTTGTGTCTTCCTTCCTTCTTTCTTTTGTCCTTATGTACTGCCACCTTTCAAAAATAGTTTTTCAATGAATAATTTATCATTTCTTCCTTTCTCTGCATAGAACTACTAACTGCAAGTAGATAATATTAATTAAGTTGTTATCTTAGAAAAGAAACAAGTAGTCAGTTATTTAGGTCTAAAATTAATAGCAGTCATTTGAGCACATGAGGAAGTACTTTTGACCTTCCAGAAGAACATTTGTAACAACTGCAAGTTGTGCCTTGACTGTTTCAGTTCACTTCATAGTCTAACACCTAAAGGCAATTTGGTAATCTCATTGCATCCTGCAGTTCATCAAGAAAATCTTACAGTAAGAGTCAATAGAATTGCCATAATGGATTCAGTAGTACTAGGGTAATGAACAGGATTGTTTTGTTTTCTAGAAGGCACCCAGAAATTTAGATAATAAAAAAGTCATGCTAAGTATTGGCAGAAGATACTGTTTTTTGAATAAATGTAAATGCCTGAATCTAAATGTGTATGTAGGCTTAAATTTGACCTAAAACATGGAATGAAATATTCCAAAAAAAAAAAACTAAGGCTGATGATTATCTTCTTCATCAATCATCTCTTTATCATTTATCAATTATCATGCTTTCAAAGAGTTTTAGAGAAGTCCATAACAGAAAGTTCCCAGGCCTCCTCATTGCTTTCCTCTTACTCTTGGGCATACAGTTAGACTATGTTTCCTAGTCTCACTTGCTAGATGGAGCCATTTGACTGTAGTCTAGCCCATAAAATGCTGAACAATATGGTCTGCATCATTTCCTGCTCCTTTTCCCCTGTTAGATGTGTGAAATGGCAAAAAAAAAAAAAAAAAAAAAAAAAAAACAAGAAAACTTGGGAGTCATACGTTGACAATTGTAGAAATAATGATAGAAAAGGAGTTTAGGCCTCTCATTCACGGCTTGGAGAATAGCTGCTTAACTAGGAATGCCCTCACCGAAGTGTTATCTGAGCAAGAAATTTAGGGGCTTATCTACCATGTTAGCTATTAGAATTTCAACTAACAAAGTTTGTCAACATTTTATTAGTATAAAACAACTAATGACATACTATATCAATCATTTTAGAAACTTTTGTCATTATATTGCAAAATTTCCTAGTTTATCATTTTTAAAACAGCATTCAGTATTAATCCTTGATTTTTCTAAGATTCTTACTTCAGTGTCGACTAGTCTCTTTTAAAAAAACTTACAGTTGGGCGGAATTCACCCCTTCATGTTTGGATAGCTGTGGAAGTTGGAAAGTCAGTTCCTATGCTGAGATTATTATGACTTTATTTATTCTCTTACATTATTTTCTCTGCACTTTTCGCTGAGTCTTCATCATTTTCAGCATTCGCTCCCTCTTTTAAGTAGTATGACTGTATAGGGGAGGAAAAATCATTGTTCCTGGATCCTTCTGAGTTCTTAGCTGAGACTCTGTAATAAAAAAAAAAAAAAACAGATTAACAAGAGAAAAACAAACACAAATTGATTAACATGCATACTTTATATATACATGGGAGATACCTAGGAAAAATGAGCAACTCAAGAGGTAGCTTTGGAATTCACAATTAAATATTACCTTAATAGGGAAAGAGAAGCAGGGTGTATAAGCCTCTTAGGGGAATAAATGGTTCTTTGGATAGATACATGGATTCTTAGAAGAGTAGATGAGCGATCTGATAGTTTGTGACAAAGTTTGTCTGGGTGTCATGTCCACTTCTAATCTCTTGTCCAGTGATAAGAATCAATCTTTGCTAGTTGATGAAGCTCTTAGGGAGAGAGGATCTATGACAATTGAGTTCTTTTTGGAGGACCTGTCTTTAGGTAGCTAAGGGGAGTTCAGAGAAAACCTCTCCCCGAAGTTGCTGTTTTTTAAGTGCCTAAAGCTCAAAGTAATCAATATACCAAAGTGGCATATTCTGGAGTGGCATGTCCTAAACTTCTACCATAGGGTGGCATATTCTGCTACGCTTCAATTGAAATTGAGCTAAACTCTTTGATTAAGACAGATATGACAAATAATGCTTTCCTTTGTATTATTGGAAGGTATCTTGACAAGGATTGGCCTTAGTGGGAAAGAGAACTCTGTGTACCTTGTAGTGTCTGTCATTGATCTCGAAGAAACAAGTAATAGCAACCATGCAGCTGCTGACCTGAGGGAAATGTTAATTAAAGTTTTTCATACTAGTTTAAAATATACTAGAACATATGGCACTCTTGTACATTGTAATGATATTTAAATAACGGAATACTGTAACCCTCTTATTCATTTTATGTCCGTACATAAATTAATATGTATTAAATCCATTCTATTTATTTATCTTCATTACTATCTATCTATATATTAATATCTATATCAATACATATTAATGTTCAATATTAATATTTTCTCAATGTCTTCATCTTCCTTTTCTCCAGACCTCTTTGTGTCAATGTTTATGAAAACTTTGACTTTAATTATATATTTTGCAATATTAATACTGCTTTTTAATGTTAATCTCCTAATGTGCTGTGTCAGGTCTCTCCTCTAACAATTAGACATCAAAATGAGATTTAACAAGCAAATATTTAATAAGCAAATATTTCCTGTGTGAAAGAAATGATGAGGAAGCAGGGTCAACCTTCAAACCACATGCCTTCTGCTCTCAAGTGAAAAATAGGATGTGAACAATTCTAGCCTGCTGTGTCTTTTAAGTGACCACGCTGTCATTTAAGTGAGCTTCTGCATGATGGGCAGGGAGTTTTCAATTCATAGTGAGATGGCACATAAGTCATGTGTCTCCCAGGAAGGGACCTGCCTAGCATTTCTGCTTTTCTCATTCGTTATCTGTAAGCAGCACTTCGGAAGAATGCCCTTTATGTAAACACAGTGGTAGACTTCAGAGGACAGCCACAAGGACCTTGGTCAATGTGCTTCCTATAGTTGGAGATCTGTGAGGTACAATCTCATTGCTACCATATGTCCATATCCGATGAGAGGTTTTCAGTCAATTACTCATTTAGGTCTTTTGGAAAATAGTTGTACTGTCATAATCAGAAAATACATTTTATATATCTTTTATTTAATCCAAAGAGAAACATCCAATTTTTAATAGTAACTCGAACAAATATTACTTTAGAATAAAGGGACTCTTGCAGGTCGAGTTGGCATTTGGAAGACTGACATGTGCCCTCCATCTCAGGATGATAGACTAAGACTTACACACACTGGGATTCACTTGTCATTTCTTTTAGAAGTAAATATCATGGAATGGTCAATACATCTGGAATAGATCATAGAGTCTAATGTGAATGCTGATTTTGAATAGGAAATGCAATATCTCATGAAGTTTTCCAAAAATTGTATTAAAGACGGTTCTTTACAACTTCTCTAAACAAATGCTCTAACAATATAGTCATACCTTTAGAATTTATTTAAAATGGAAAGTGTCAACATTATCAAACGATTACACTTTGCATAGTTTAATGCCACACTTATGTTCATTTTTAAGGATTCATATGTTTTAAAATGCATTTTCTATAAAACACATTCAATATTTTTATTTTTATATATAGAATAAAGGTCAATGTACCGAACATAATTTTATAAATCTCTTGAACAAGTAGATATTTTGCTAACTTTTAGAAAATATATTGAGTCATTTTCAATTTCTAGTATTATACAAACTTGATATATCAAATCCAAAACAAGAATACTATATATATATACATATATATATATATATGTATATATATATATATATACATATATATGTGTATATATATATATATACATATATATATATGTATCTTAACATTTTTAAAAACTTCATAACCCCTGAGTGAAGAAAGTAATCTTATCAGTTCCCCATTAAAGTAAAAAATTCACCCTTTGCCAATTAATGTGAATGGTTCTTGCAACAAATAAAAAAGCAAAAATTTTATAGTTTATATTTAAAAATAAATTTTTTTGAGTCACTTTCTTTTGCAGAATAAAAATAGAGTTGATTTTATAAAGAACTATAAATGACTTAGAGTGTACTTCTGATATAGAAAAACTGAGAAAAAAGCATAAATTCAAATCCAGACATTCATGTTTGTAGACTATGAAGAATGAAAACAATTTTATAACAAGGCCACAGAAATGGTGTTAGCGCAGTTCTAGTTAACCTCTCATTATTCAACACATTCAAAACTACTCCATACACTGAGGAACATTGTCATCATCTTATGTAACCCACACAAGTTTAGACTGAGGGATTTTTAATGAGTAAGGACAATATTTCAGGGAGAACTATTGGTCTTGCTTTTAAAGATTGAAAAAAGCTGTCTGTAAACTATTATTACAATATAAAATAAATCTGCACACAAAGAACATCACTTGTTTGCTAAGATTGATGTCTATTTTAATTTAGATTTATTGTCCAATATGAGAGATGACTGTATGTGAAGATCAACTTTTCTGCATTTTTAGGGCACTACAAAAATCTTGCTACGGAGATCGGTAATTTTGCCTCTTTAACTATTGAACGAGTGACGTTTTGCAAATGATATTCTTGGGTTTGGTCTTGTGAACGTACTAAATCAGAATCTTTAAGTATGATCCAAAAAATCTGAAAATTTTAATAAGTTCTTCAGCTAATTCTTATGGTTTTAAAGTTTGACAGCCAATAGCTAAGAGAGAGTAGATAAACTCTTTTGAGAACAATAAATGAAACAAACAAACACTTAGACATCCTTAATGAGATGCAGCTTTCATATAGTTTTCTGAACTTGAGGAATTTTTTATGACCCTGGGGCTTCCATTTTCCTGTACTCAAGGTGAGGAAACTTCATGGATCTGAAGAGAAGCAAAACTCTTAACAACAGTAAGCATAGTTTGGGAAGGATGTGAAAAGCAGCGTCTAAGCATTTGATCCTTTCTTAATTTTCTTACCTACAATCCATCTTGAGAATTCTGAAAGAGCTGGCATCTCTTTTTTGCTCTTTGTCTGTTGGAAACAGCTTTTCTCAGTGAAATATGTAAAATTAAATCACCCTGATGAAATTACTCCAAGGTCACAAATAATGAGTTCTCGTTGGTGTTTTTTTTTTTTTTTTGGTTTTTTTTTTTTCTATTTTCATTAAGTTACCTCGTATTAGATAAAGAAACCGTTTCTTAATTGGTACTGATTTGGGAATATATTGAATGCTAACATGTGAAACTAAATTAGATTTTTCTCTCAATAGAAGGAAAGTAATAGAGCCCGATCAAATCCCGGGTAGCTTGATAGCACCTATTTACAAACACTTTTATATACAAAACCACATGGCATTAAAAGAATTATGTTTCACATATAACATTTACTTTTATTATTACTACATGAACCCAACAATAAAGTAGATTTTAAATTGTAGAATGATTGTGTCATCTATATGTAAAATGTCAAACCTGGGTTTGACATTTGAAAATTGCAAAATCTATTATTTTAGTACAGCCATTATTCAGAGGACAAAGACGATAAAAAGTATGTAATTGAGAGAGATTTATTGTACTCTATATCTTCAAAAAATAATAATCAATTTGAAAGGTTAACCAGATACCTATGAATTAGTTTATACATGTGTGATAAAATTATGTGGTAGTATTTTGCATATAAATTCTGTAGCAGTGACCTTTTAAGAGTTGTACTTTGTCTGCAAAGATTTACTTCTAAACAAGGGATTTGGAGTCATTTTGATCAATTTTCTTCATCCTAAAATACAGCTGTGTGATATTTTGCAGATATTAAAGTAGTAAAGCAGTGTGTACCATTTGAAATTCAAAACAATGTAGTTGAAAAGATATTCTTAAAGGAGCATTTGCATGATTTGGAACACAGGTTTTTAGGGCTGGAGTCTTAATGTAGTACTTCCTAAAAAGTTCATAAAATAATGTTATTAGATAAGCCCACACATAAACTAACACATTTTATTATGAAATTCAGGACTCCATCATGGCAAAGTGGGCAATAAAAAATTACTAATTTTCTCTAAACTTGTAGACCTCCTCCAGTCAGTGAATTTGCAACCAGAGGGGCTAGGGTTGGTGTAATTTCTGCTGTGGACATCAATCAGAGTATTGTGTACTCCATTGCTTCAGAAAGTGAAGAAGATGAGTAGATGTTTACTCGGTTGGTATTTTCACCATAATCCAGTCAACTTTCATTTGAAATTAATTTCAGGATGAATTATTTACTCTATATTTCTAATAAAAACTTGTCCAACATAAATGAATTGGTAACCATATGCCGAATCTGACTAAAAGTTCAATTATAGTAACAAAAGTGATCCCCCCCACCCTGACCCAGGAAATACTAAATATTCATTTCTGGAAGCCTTCTCCTCCTCTCATAGGGATATTGTCATGACATTTCTTCAAAATTAATGCATCCTACTTTCAGCTTTTAGTCAGAACTATTGCCTTATAGGAATCTCTTTCCACTGTTCTGTACTATCCAACACCTGTATTCCATGTCCTACCTTAGGTAAACCCAAATAAGCTTTAAAATCATAAATAATTATGATTGCCCTAAGAGCCATATCCATGATAAAAGACATTTATAGTGTATCATATTTCCTCAAGCAGTTCAATTAGACATACAATTAGTAATTGTAAGGAGGTGAATCATTTAAGTTTTGTCTACCCATCATGGTTCACTGAGAGTAGAATTGTTTGTGAGCCCCTAGAAATAAATCCAGAGCTAACACCTTCTCAACAATTCTTTGTTTCACCTACTATCTACAGCTTCGTTGTCCTCTCTTTTCTCCTTGTGATAAGCTGAATGGCCTGGCATGGTATGGGTACTCAAAAAATAATTAATATATATTTAATAAAAACATAAATATTAAATGTGTAATAAATGAATGAATGTTAATTCTGTTAAAGCAGTTTGCAAGGAAATTATAAAGGCCTTTCTTAAGTACTTCAACAACCAAACATTACAAGAAATTGCTGCCCCTGAAGCAAGTGCTCAATATCATGATTTACTTATTGTTTTCTTCTTTGTTTTTACTGTAGTACAGCATCTCCTCTCTCAATATTGCTAAACTTCCTTCTTCCTCAGACTTCCAACATCTGACTGAAGTTATGATTTCTCAATCTGTTCTGTAACTTTCTCTTTTTTTTCTATTAGTGGTAAGACAATATTAGAAGTCAGGTTTTTATTTCAAATAAATAGATGTTATATCTACAGCTAGCACAGAAAACTGAAGGCAGCTAGGATAGGAAGTGATCAACTCTCATTTGACTATGCTGTATTCATTTGACTAAGATGTGTGCCACATCCAAGTAAAAATATCCAGGAAGCAATCAAACATCCGACATGTGCTCGAACTACATACAAAGTAGCTTTAAAATGTTTCCACCCATATGAGGCAATATAACACTAGGAATTGAGACCTGATTATGGAGCCAGTACACCTGGGCTTGAATCTCTGCACACCTGTATCCTTGAGTAAGTTAAATATGACTCAGCTTCTTTTATGCAATTATGGGTAAAACATAACTTCAAGATTTTTGAGTAAATTATGTAAAGCGCTTAGAATGCATCACGTAAACTGCAATACATAAATGTCTACCACTGGTTGAAATAAAAAGGGTATTCTGGTTCCAAATTATTCTAAATGCTATTACTTTCTGAGTTGTGTTCCATGAAAAGTGGAATCAATGTAACTCACAAAGAACAGGGGACTTTAAACAATCTGTCTTTAAGTATCAAGCTTCCAAGGCAAGTTCCACATGCTTAAAATACAGCTATTTATGCCACAATTAGCAGTTTTCAACTTTCTTTGAGCTCAACTGTAATTCAACAGATGCCATTTCCTAACTAACGAACTATACCTTGTTTCACAGTAAACCACCTCACATCTTTCAGCAAGAAAACACACTAAACTGGAAAAATAAGGACATCACCCAATGAATTAGGATGGTTGGTTTTTTAAAAAATATTTCTTTGGGGGATGGGACACTTACTTGATTTATTTTATTTTATTTTACTTTATTTTATTATTTTATTTTATTTTACTTTGTTTTATTATTTATTTTATTTTATTTTATTTTATTTTATTTTATTTTATTTTATTTTATTTTATTTTATTTTATTTTATATTTTAATTTCAAACCTATGATGCCATGAATTCATTGAGAATGGGCTCCAGTAGCTCAGGTTCCTTTCCATTCATTCTCAAAGTGTGCTTGTCTAGGTGGAGCAGGTTGGTACCTTTCATTTGGCTTCCTTCTTTTTTTGATCACTTTTCAGGAAGTGATCATGGCTATAAGATCACTTAATATACTCAATTTAATTTTCTTGGCAAGAATCTTGCCCTTAAATTGTTTGTTTACAACCATACCAACTGTATGCTGTGTGACATTGCAAACTCTTCCAGTTTTGTCATGGTAACATTTGTGGGGCACTCTTTTTTGAACAGTGCCCAGTCCCTTGATGTCGACAATATCACCTTTCTTGTAGATTAGCATGTATGTAGCCAAGGAACAACTCCATGTTTTCTAAAAGGCTTAGAGAACATATGGCGAGTGACTTTCTTCTTTCCTTTTGTGTTGGTCGTTTTGGCAAATTACTGGAAGATGGCGGTTCTCTCCAAAAGGCTGTTCTGATACTTTCTTTCTGTGATTCTATCACTTCTATTCCTTGAAGATAGCAGAGTGGCTCTGCTTTCCCTAACAATGACTATTTTTTACAAATCAATTCATTTATCAATTTATTCAACAAGTTTTTGTTAATTCACTTAACAAATGTTTACTGAGCATCTATTACATAATCAGTATTCTCCCTGCCATGAGGAGTAGAGCAATGAAAAAAATAGATCCCTGCCCTCATGAACCATCCAATAAGCGGAGATAGATGATAAAATTATTAAACCGATAAAAATATAGCATTTAGCTTGTAATAAATGCTGTGGAGAAAACTAAAGTGAGGAAAAGACAGAAAGGAATATTGGAGAAAGAATCACATAGAAGGAATATAAATAGAATGAACATTCAGAAGTTTCATTTACTCACCTTCAGTGGGATTCTTGATCTTGTTTAGCTTGGCATTTCCTAAATCACTGTGCTTCTCAGTTTTCACATTGATTATTTCCCTTTAATCTCAAGGAATAACTACATCTTGTTGTTTCAGCTTGCACTATCACCACTAAAGTGTCTTTCCTTCATTGTTTTGGGATAAACTCCTATTTTACAAGGCTCAGTTCAAAAGTCATCTCATTTTTGAAACTCTCTTTAATCGTCCATTATTCCTGTATCATGGGAAAGAAATACGTCTGGCCTATGAATTCTCAAAGGCAAGGATATAATATTATCCAATTTCATATTGCTCAGTTTCCATCTCAGGAGCACAGGTACTTACTATGTGGGTGATCTCAGAGGAGATACAATTAAGATGGATCCTGAAGGACAGAAGAGTATAGATAACAGTATGGAGATAGAGAAGATCTATTTCAGGGGAAAATAGTGAATCCTCCTTGGATTTTACAATAGACAATGTACCTAGTAAATTATGTTTGATGCTGAGAGAGAGAGCAGAATTTGGCATCCCAAAATATGCCTTTTGGGGTATCGGTTATTTTAAGCTGGTTTTAAGAAAATGAAAATTCAGGAAGAACTTCTGAACTTTTCCAATAACTGCCTAAAAGGTGTTAAAGAGTACCTATTCCATAAAGGGTCCTGTTAGCATAAATACCTATAGTTTCATATGAACTAGTTATGATAGTTCATATGGAAGAAAACAGCAAGTCCCATTTGATCTAAGTCTTCTCTGTATCCTATTGTTAAAGATGGCTCAACAAACATTTGTTTTACAAGATATGATTTTCTATCTCTGTGTTAATTGTTCTCCTACCTTTTGAAGTCCAAAACCACAAACCCTCACTTTTTTTTAGCTCAAGATATCCTGTAAGACTTAATTGCGTAATCTGTCATCTGGTCTCGCATTCTTATGGAACACTTGTATTTACATGCATAATAAATTTGATCGTTTTTGTCCTGTTTATTTCTCATATTAATTTGAGTTTTAGTTCTTTCAGAAGACCTTAGACGGTAGAAGGAAATTTAATTTTTCCACTCTGCTGTGCATGCTCTGAGGTTTTCTATCAATGAAATGTGGTCATGTTATTTATTGCTCTATTGAACTTTACATTTTTTACACTCATTATTTATATACAAAAATCATATTGTACTTACTATTAGTGCCTGTTTGTATGACTTTAGCTAAAATTTATGAATTTCTGGATTGCACTAATAGAATCATGATTTTATACTTCTCAGTGATTATGGCTTGCATTACACTTACAAAGACATTTACGAATTAAACATATAAAATACTAATAAAATGCTAGACATACGGCCAAATAACAAAACAACTGCCTTCTAAGATATACGTACAATGTAGGATAGCGGGATTATGCTGTTTTGATCCTGAGATCAGATATTACTTATTATCCTTAGTTATATTACATGGATTGGTAAAGCTTTAATGAATACTCTTATAATTATTACTCTTTAACTAATGCTAGTGTTCTAATTTACAATTATGTAAAATCAAGATAATTTATATAAGAGACATGAAGACTTGTGCTTTATTTAATTTAATTATGCAGGAAAGATTTATATCTTATTTTTAATAAAATATCCTAAATTGTATTAATGAACATAGTGAGAGATTTACAAGAACAAAGTAAATCAAGCAATTATTGTATGTGTTTGTGTTTGTGCATTCAAATATATAAACTTGCTTGCACATTAATACTTTTTGAGTTATTATTTTACTTGCAACAACTATTCTCCATTTCTTTTTGAAATACATGTAATATGAATCTGTTTTCTGTAACAGAGCTCTTGGATCATTATTTTCATGCTTCAAAGATCATGCCAAAAGTATACATTAAGTAAATATATGGAATACTTGATAAGCATAATCATTTTTCTTAGTTACGCAAGGGGATAAGTAAGATGACATCATTGTCTTCAAAGAGTTTAGATTCTGGTGGAGAAGATATGATGCTGAAGTATACAAATAGTAGTAACACCAAAATAGTATGTGGCTAATTGCTTTCAGAGAAACATCGACATGCATGGTTTGAGAGTAAAGAAAGTAAATGCTGTGATGAACTACACAGTGTCTTGATTGAGGAAGGAAGTGGAAACTTTATTTGAAGCAAGAACTGGTTTTGTTTGATGCAATTGATTCTGATTAGGGTAGGTGGAAGAGGAATGAGAAAGAATTGAGACATAAAGGCATAAAAGACGAAAAAGCATCTCTTTAGTTTCTCTAACCCACAGAGAGACGAAATTAATTGGTACATACCCAAACGCACCATGAGAAGAGCTAAAAGCAATGGACTTAACAATTGTACTGCTCTTCATATTGAAAGGGAATTTGGAAATGAGGTAGAGAAAAATGCATTGACCATGTAACATTGGGAGGTTCCTCATCAAGGTAGCATATCCTAAAGCAGGGGAGCTGGTGAAGCTAAGCAGCTTGTAACACTGAGAGGCAGTTCAGGTCCATTGACCCAGCTCTGAACCAATGAACTACTTACATGTTTATCTGTCAAAAGAAAAGAATTAATGAGCCTTCAGGAGCATTTAGCCCTGTGTCTCTGAGAGACTGACAGGAGAAAAGAGCAAACATCAGAGTTTGGAGATATTGTAAGAGACACCTGCAGTCCTGGCAGGATGCCTGATGCTTGGCGCAACAAGGACATCAGAAGCAGATGTGGACTTGCACACAAGGACACACTGCAGGAAGGGCGCACGCGCCTGACCAATTCTGAGACTTCTTGCTCTAGGGACTAGGAAAGGACACTTTAGAGGATAAGAAAAAGATACATGAGAAGAAACAGCTGAAAACACGGTGGTGGCCTTGAGGCTGGATCTGGGAATTGGCTGTAGCTTATATTTACTAATCTGATAGTAACTATTAATAAATTACAAGGCCAGCATTGTGAGAGAGAATAAAAAGCCATGGAGACAGTGGTGGGGGATGCTAGCATTGCCATTCCTCCTCTCCCTTATCCATGTTAGTTAAACATTTCCAGACTCTGACTCTTCTTCCAAACAGTCTCCGCAACAGAGAAGTTCTCCATTTAGCGAATGAGAGAAAGAAATGGCCACTGAAGAGGCCATGGAAAAGATCAATTAACTGTGTATAATGATGGCCTGATAGCCAAAAGAGAAGAGGAATTTCAAGAGAGGTAGAGGAGGTTGAAAACATCAAACATTACTCAATTTAAAGAAAATGAATGACTATAGAAAATATATTTAATGACAGTCAGTTTGACCACACAGTAACTACATTTAATGACAAATAGTGACAACATTTCTGTAGAAGAAACAGAGAAATTATGGTAGATAAAGGATTCCTTGGTTATAACTACACAAAATAAAATTAACAATTTAGTATATTCTTAAATATTTCTTGATTTTTCTTAATTTTCGTATTTTTGAGATCTGCATTTCAGTTGAATTTACATATAATATGAATTTACATATTATATGAATTTACATATTATATGAGTATTTTGTTTCAGAAATAAAAAATGTGAATTAAGTTGACATTCTTTTTTTCTACCTGATTTATTTTTTAAATTAATTAATATTTAATGGTGATATTGATTAATGAAATCCAATAGGTTTTATCTGTACCTTTTAACAGTAAAGTATCTATCTATCTATCTATCGATATAGATATAGATATAGATATAGATATAGATATAGATATAGATATAGATATAGATATATATAGATATAGATATACTGTGTGTTCATCTGCTATAGTTAGATTTCTTTCTGTCATCATATATTTGACCCAATTTACCTCCAATACTTCCCCCCTCCCAACACCCCCTATCCTCTGATAACCACAAGTCCACGTCTATGAGTCTCTGTTTGTTTGTACTGTTCTTTTATGCTTTTAGGTTTATATTCCACATATGTGATATCATGCGCTGCATGTCAATGGCCACCGGGGGGGCACACGGCTAGCTCCTGCTTGTTGGCCTGCCCAGAATGAGGGCAGAATCCACAAGAGAACTAGAGCCTTCTGGGTCCAATGGAAGGGAGCCCCGCGTGGCCTTCCAGGCCCAGGAGGTCCAGTCGGCCTGTGTCCAAAGCCTGGAGGTATCAAAGCCCAATGGCTTTTCTCGTGTCACGTGCTTTTCTAAAGAGTGCATACAGAACCTTTCATTTGCTCAGAGGTAATCTCGAACTTCATCCTCGCCTTTCTGTCATGATGCTTTGGTAAATTTCAGGTGCTCGTGGGGACACGGTTGTCTGAGTTGCCTGGCACTTCTAGTAGCCAGCCTTGAAATTCGAGCATTCCTGATACATCAGCTGTGGGCAGTAAGACTGTATCAGCCACTGTCATACAATCTATCTCCTAGGCCCCTTTCATCCTCTCCTACCAACATTCTTATTGAATCCTTGATTAGCATTTGCCCTTGAACCACTTACAAGGCTTTGCCTCACAAAATCAGAGCATCCTGGGTTGTTCCTTATGCATTCAGGGAGGTATCAGAGCAGAGTTACAGAGAAAGAAAAATACCCTGACAAGGCAGATATACCCAACTGTTGGCAGCTGCCTGGGTCACGGGAGCCATCTTTTTACCCGACTCCCAGGAGACGGGTGCCTCCCCAGTACTCTTTGTTCACGACGAGAATGTTCATTCATCCACAACACTGCTTTTTTGGTCAACTATTGAGAAATGGAGCATCGAGTCAGCATCAAGCTTACTTTTTGTGTCTACATTGTGGACACACACCCCAGAAAGTATGAGGCTATAACATCTCTGGCCTTTGAGAAGATGCCATCTCATGAGAGTTGAACCCGTCACTGTCAAGTTCTTTCTGTTTTCCAATCAGAGGATTCACGTGTTCCACATGCTCTCATGAAACGGTCATGCACTCGGTCTGCCAGTCATTTTCAACTTCCTCTCACTTTACACCAATGTCCTTGACTACCATCTCTGTGACTCAATGGAAAACCATTCCGTTAAGTCCACACAGCAATCTAGTTTGTCCACGGATCTGTCATCACCAGAAAACCTGACTTAGAGTTGTCGCCCCAAACCAAGTTGCAGTCTGTATTTGTAGTATATGAAACCTAGCCGAATTACATGCCTTCGGAACCTCAGGAAAATGTCAGTTGTGCTAGCTCATTAGCCAACATCCACTGAGTCCATTGCTTGCTCCGCACCACCACCTTGGTGCTGAAGCTCTTTACAAATGTCATTGTCCTCCCACTGCCCACAGGCTCGGGTCATTCCCAGTCAGTTGTCTGAGCCAAAGAATTCGATTTCGCTTGTTTGCTCCTTTACATTGTGACCTCTGTCCCAGGTCCACGTGGAACTGAAACCAGAAAGTCCATGTTTCTTTCAATGACATCTTTCCCTTCACTTGACGGGCTGCAGGTCCACCCAAAAGGGCCAGGTCACGGCATGCTGATGTGAGGTGTTCAGCCAGTGAGTGGCAGAATTTGAAGTCCCAGGAAAAAACAGCACCAAAATTCACAGGGCTGTTCAGCGACCACTCTTTTTTCAGATTAAGCACTAGTGGCTGCACTCGCCACTTGGCCGAAGGAGTCAGCCTGTGGAATTCGGGCCAACATATTGCAGGGCAGATACGGCTTGAGAGGAGAAAGAGTTCAATGCAGGACAGGTGAGAGGGGCCTCCTGATAGGCCAGCAGCTAACAGCCGGCCTTCTACAAGGTTCCAGTCAGAAGTCCTGAACTTCGGCTCTCATGCAGTCTCCAGGATCTCTGGGGCCAGTGGAGAGTGCACACACCGTTCCTCCGGTCTGGTCTGGCCTGAAGCTGGGAAAGAGATGGTGCTACTCAGTAGTGGGGGGCCACAGCCCCATGTGGTATTGTTGGAGTGTCTGCTATAGGCAGAAATACTGAGCACTCATATGAAGTTCAGGACACACAAATGCAAACTTGGCTATTGAATTCAGCCCTTTTCTCATGGTTCTATCACGACAGTTATCACTGGCTTACTGGCTTTAATGTCAACAGGGATGAAGAAACCAATTCTCAGGGAAGGCTCACATCGAGAGCTGCCCGGGTGCTCTCTTTCAAGCTGAGGGCCAGGCCTGCAAAGGTTCCCACACTGGAGGGTCTGGGAGTCACTACACTGCCCCTTTCTGGACAATGAGCTGCTGGCAAGACACCAGGGAAACGGAGGGGTAGCCGGCCACTTGGTTTCCCCTCCCTCCCTGCCCTGACTATCTGGTACAACAATATTCATGCTTTCGCTCCAGGCCTCTGGGCCAACAAACAGGGGACTAGAAGCCACTCTTTCAGCTGGGCACCTTCCTGTCTGAATGTTTTTCTTTCTCCCTGGCCCTGTCTTCGCTGGGTTCTTCTGCAATCTCAAAGTGGCCATGGCCAGGGCAGGTGAAAGTCCAGAGCAGAGCTGTGGCCGGGTGGTGGCCAATTGACCTCAACTGAGCCTCTCTGGGTCCCTGGACTGGCTCAGGTGAGTTGCCCAATTAACGCCCCTAGGAGGGAGGATTAGCTCTCAATAAGTCACAACTGTTGTGCAACTACTTGATGCCTGCCAGGTCATGGGGTCTCCCCTCCCCCAGCCTTTACCGTGTCTAGCATCCTGACTCCCTCATTCCACTGGCGTTCTACTCTCAGCTTCCACCTTCATTCCCCGTCCCATTCCAACTCAAGAAAAATTTCCAGCAGCCATGTCTCTTTTCCTTCAGGATTCTTTAACTTTCGCAGGCAATTTGACATTCCTGCATTCACCCATTCTCCTATCTTTATCCCCCTGACAGCCACTCCTAAGTTTCTCTTCCCACCTGTTTCACAGTCCATTTCTGTTCGGTTTTTCACAACCCTCATTCTCACCCTTGCCACTCTTGCCCCACACAATGGGGCTGTGGGATGCAAGAAAGCACTCAGTTTCTGGTTGCAGGCCCATCTTCAGGCCAACAGCCCAGCCAGTGTGGAGCAACAAGGGACAGGATTCTGGGGACATGGAGTTTGTTGTTGTCTCATTCAGTCTGGCTAGAGGCTCAAAAAGCAAGACCACATGTACTTGCACCAGGCAAGTACATGTGTCCTACCAGGCACACTCCCCTTCTTCTTTTAGCAAGGGATGTCAGAGAGTTGAGAGTACAGAAGGCCCAGGCCTGCAGCGGCCCTGAAGTGAAAAACTAGGTGTCCTCCTGGACCTGGCTGGGGCGCTAGTGTGACTTAGGGTGTCTTTCTGTGTCTGGTTCAATCAGTGACAGTCAAGGCCAGCCTTTTTGGACATTTCTGAAGTGAAACCAGAAAGGCCCTGTTTCTTTCAGTGACACCTTTCCCTTCACTCGAAGGGCTGTGGTTCGGTCAGTAGGACCAGGGTCATGACATGTTAATGTGAGGTGTTCAGCCAGTGAGTGGCAGAGGCTGGAGTCCCAGGAAAACGCAGCACCGATATTCCCAGGTCTGTTCGGTGACCACCCATTTTCAGACTAAGGACTGGCAGCTGCACAAGCCACCGGGCCGAAGGATTCAGCCTGTGACATTTGGGCTGACCGTTTGCAGATGCAGACAGGCTTGAGTGGAGAAAGGGTTCTATGCCAGGAAGGTGAGGATGACTTCCTTATAGGCTGGCTGCTAATGACTGGCCTTCTGGCGCTGGAGGCCAGGCAGAAGTTCTGAGTTTTTGTTCTCATGAGGTCTCCAGGAACCCAGGGGACAGTGGAGAGTACACAACCTATTCCTCCAGATGACCTGTAAGATTCCGTAGTTGGGAGCCACAGCACCTTGTGGAACTAACTGATGCATTCTCAGCTATAGATAGGAATACTGATCACACTCATATGTAATCAGGATACACAAATGCAACCTTGGCTACTGAATTCAGACCTCTGCTCATGGCTCCACCTCGAGAGTTATCACTGGCTTACCACCCACCATGCCAGCAGGGATGAAGAAACCAGTTATCAGGGAAGGCCCAGGATGAGACATACTAGGGTGATCTTTTTCATGCCCGGGGATAGGCCTGTAAAGGTCCTGGCACTGAAGGGTCTTCGAGTCACTGCTCTGCCTATTTCTGGACAATCGGCTCCTGGTAAGACACCAGGGCAACAGCGGGGTATCCTGTCATTTGGGTTCCCATTCTCTCACTGCTCTGACTGTCCAGTTCAATGATATTCATGCTTTTACTCCAAGCCTCTCGGCTGACAAACAGGGAACCAGGAGCCACACTTTCAGCCGGTCACCTTCATGCCTGGAAGTTTTTCTTTCTCCCTGGTCCTGTCTTCGCTCAGCTCCTCTGCAATCTTGGAGAGGCCAGGCCCAGGGCAGGTGAAAACTCAGAGGAGAGTTGTGGCCAGGCAGGAGCCAGTCGACCTCAATTGAGCCTCTTTGGGCCCCTGGTCTGGCTCAGGTGAGTTGCCTAATTAATGCTCCCAGAAGGGAGGATTAGCTCTCAATAAGTCACAGCTGTTGTGCATGTACTTGATGCTGGCCAGGCCATGGGGTCTCCCCTCCCCCAGCCTTTACCGTGTCTAGCCATCACCCTGAAGCCCTGATCTTTTTTCTGACTCCATCATTCCATTGACCTTCTACTCTCAGCTTCCACCTTCATGCTCTGTCCCATTCCAAGTCAAGGGAATTTTCTAGCAGGCCACGGCTCTTTTCTGTTAGTTTTCTTTAACTCTCACAGGCAATTCGACATACCTGCGCTCACACATTTGCTATTCTTCATTACCCGGACAACCACGCCTACGTTCCTCAGCTCACCTGTTTCACAGTCCACTTCTGGGCGGTTTTCCTCATCCCCTATCCTGACCCTAGACAATCTTGTCCATCAGAGAAGGTTTGTGGAATCCAAGAAAGTGCCCAGCTTCTAGAAACAGTACTGCCTTCAGGCTCACTATTCAGTCAGGGTAGGGCAACCAGGGACTGGATTCTGGGGACCTGGAGTTTGGTGATGTCTCATTCAGCCTGGCTAGTAGCTCAGAAAGCAAGACCACACATCCTTACCACAGCTGAGCCACCAGGCACACTACTTTTCATCTTTTAGCAAGTCATGCTAGAGAGCTGAGGAGAGTTCGAAAGTCCCAGGCCTTCAGAACCCCTGAAGTGAAAAACTAGGTGTCTTCAAGAGCCTAGCTGGGATGCCAGAGTGACTTTGGGTATCTTTATCTATCTGGGTCAAACAGGAACAGCCAAGGCCAGTCTCATTGGCCCTTTCTGCTTTGGGGTTTGTGGAGTAGTGTCACATACTGGAATATCACGGGAATACAGTTCATGTAAGTGCCACGTGGCTGTGTTAAGTATCTGTGTGTGTGTGTGTGTGTGTGTGTGTGTGAGAGAGAGAGAGAGAGAGAGAGAGAGAGAGAGAGAGAGAGAGAGAGAGAGAGAGAGAGAGAGAGAGAGAGAGAGAGAGAGAGAGAGAGAGAGAGATGTGGCTGTGTGGATATACAGGCAGGTGGAAGCGGGTGAAGGTCAGAATGTGTGTGCCTTTGTGAAAAGTTCGTGGGACTACAGGATTGTTTTCAGATGTTTAATGATATGGGCAATTGGTGTCTTTGCTAAAGTGCGAGTGCAAATCGGCATGTGAGCATAAAACGTTCTTTGTTTGTATCAGTGTTCAGAGAGAGGCCTCTAAACATTGGGCTAGGCTTGGTGTTAAGGAAGTGTGTAAAAAGTGATGGGAATCCTCTCAGCCCTAATATGAGTGTTTGCTGGGTGGCAGACGATAGCTGGACACTTTGAGGAGAACACATTAGGAGGTGTGTAACTATCAGAACATGACGTCATGGACCTGAAACTGATATAAACTTGGATTCCGCCTATGCCTACATCAAGGATCTAAATTTCAAAAAGTCCAAGAACTGAATCAAAGAAATCTGCTCAAATGGACTGCTGCCCACTGCACAGCCCAGGAACATTTGATGGGAGCTTCATGTACTGCATGCAGGCAGCCACCGGGGGGCACACAGCCTGCCCATGAGTACTTACCTTCCCAAGTTTCAGGGCAGAATCCACCTCAGAACTAGGTATCCTTTTGCCAGTGGGCAAGAGCCCAGCACAGCCTTTGTGGTTCAAGGAGGCCTGATCGCTTGAGACCAAAGCTTGGCCGAGGGCCCCAATGGCTGAGGAAGGTGACTGGCGGTGGCTTGTCTCATATGCTTTTCTACTAGTAAGTAGAGAAGCTTTCCTTTGCTCCCAGGGGACTTCGGGCTTCACCGTAGCCTTTCCCTGTAACCTTTTGGTGAATTTTGGGTGTCTGTAGGGACATGGTTGTCCAAGATAAGCTGCCTTTCTAGTGGCCGGCCTTTAAATTCGAGCAGTTCCTATCAGTATGCTGTGCTTAGGGGGACTCTTTATCACCCATCAGCATACAATCGATCGCCTGAGCCCCTTTTGCCCTCACCCACTTTCATTCTCACCTCATACTTGGCTAGCATATGCCACTTATAAGGGTTTACCTCATAGAATCAGAGCATCCTGGATTGTTCCTTATGGATTCGGGATTGCTTCAGGGAGAAATCATAGCAGAGCTTTAGACAGGCAAAAACCCTGACAGAGCAGGAAAATCCAACTTTGGCAACTGCGTGGGTCCCGTGAGCCATCATTTCACCAGACTTCTAGGAGACAGTGGTCTCCCCAGTACCCTTTGTCCTTGACGAGAACATTATTTTTCCACAAACTTTCATTTTTTTTTTGGTGAAGTCTTGTGAAAAATTATCGAGTCAGCATCACAGCTTTCTTTTCATGTCTCCATTCCTGGCATGCCGATCCAGAAAGTATTACGCTCTAACACCTCTGGCCTTTGAGAAGTGGACTACTCACAGAGAGTTGAAAACTTCTGTTTTGAGTTCAATTCCTCTTCAAATCAGGGGATTCACGTGTTTGACATGTTCTCATGAAATAGTCATGCACCAGATCTGCCAGATATTTTCAACTTCTTACCTTACATCAATGTCCTGTGCTACCATTTTAGTGACTCACCTAAAAACCATCCAGTCAAATCCACACAGCAATCCAATTTGTCCACAGTTCTGTGGTAAACAGCAAGCCCGGTTGGGAACTGTCACACCAAACCCTGCTGCGGTATGTCATTTTGACCTAATGATACCCAGCTGAAATACGTGGCTTCAGTAACTTAGGAAAATTTCAGGTGTGCTAACACATGTGCCAACACCCATTTAGTACATTCCATGCTCAACAAAGCTGCCTGGTTGTTGACTTTCACCCAGGCACTGACCCTCTTTACATGTTGTTGTCTTCCTGCCGCCCTGAGGTTCTGGTGTATTGTTGGAGCCTCTAAATTCTCTTTTGTTCATTTTGCTTCTGTACATCTTGCCTTCTGTTCCAGGTCCACATGGGAGTGAGAGCAGAAAGGCCCTGTTACTGTCAGCAACATATTTCTTGGTGGGCTGGGGGACCGTTCAAAAGGACGAGAGTCAGAGCATGTTTATGTGAGGTGTTCAGCGGGAAGTGGCAGAGGCTCGAGTTGCAGGAAAACGCAGCCCCGAAATCCCAGGGCTGTTCGGTAACCACCCATCTTTTCATTAAGTTCCGGTGGCTGCACAAGCTGCTAGGCTGAAGGAGCCAGCCTGTGGTATTTGGGCAAAACAGATGGAAGATGCAGACACAACTTGAATGGAAATAGAGTTCGATGCAAGGCAAGTGAGGCCAGCCTCACAGTAGTCTGGCTGCTAACTGCCGGCCCTCAAGCAGGTGACAAGACAGAAAGCCTAAGCCTTGGCTCTTATGTGGTCTTCAAGAACACTCAGGCCAGTGGAGAGGGCACACCCTTTCCCTCTCATCTGCCCTGGGCTGAGGCAGGAGAGGAAATGGTATGAATCAGTAGCATGGGGCCTCAACACAGTGTGTTATTGATGGAGCATCAGTGTACGAAGGAATACTGAGCACTCATTTGAGATTCAGGACACACAAATGCAACCTTTGCTGATGAATGAAGCCCTCTGCTCATGGCTCTGGCACGTCTCTTATCACTGGCTTCCTGCCTTCAATGCCAGCATGGATGAAGAAACCAAATCTCAGTGAAGACCGAGGCCAAGAACTGGCCAGTTGTTCTCTTTCACCCTGGAGGCCAGGCCCGCAATGACCTGGCACTGGAGGGTTAGGAGTCAGTGCCCTGTCCCCCCTGGGTAATCAGCACCTGGCCAGACAGCTGCGAACCTGCGGGGTAGCTGGCCATTTGGATTCCAGTTGCTTTCCTGCCCCGACTGTCCAGTTCACCAATATTCATGTTTTCACTCCAGGTCTCTGGGTTGACAAACGATGAACTAGGAGCCACTCTTTAAGCTGCCATCTTTGCCTCTGGAGGCTTTTCTTCCTCTCTTGCCCTGTCTTCGCTGGGTTCTTGTGCAATGTCGAAACTACCAGGCCCAAGGCAGACAAAAACCCAGAGAGGAGTTCTGGCCGGCCATGTGCCCTTTGATATCAATTCAGCATCTCTGGAACCCTGGATTGGCACAGGTGATTTACCAAATTACACTCCTTGGTGGGCTAGCTATCAATAATAACAGCTGTTGTCCATGCAGTTGAATCTGCCCACTTCGTGGATCCTGTCCTCCACCAGCTGTTTGCTGTGTCAAAATCCAAAATATATAAAGGACTCATGCAATGCAACAACAGCAGCAGCACAATACAATTAAACAATTTGTAGAAGATCTGCATAGATACTTCTCCAAAGAGGAAATAGGGATGGTCAATAGACATATGAAAAGATGCTCAGGGTGACTAATCATCAGAGAAATGCAAATTATAACCACAATGTGATATAACCTCACACCTGTCAGAAAGACTATGATCGATAGATCAAAGAACAAGTGTTGGCGAGGTTGCAGAGAAAACGGAACCCTCATACATAGCTGGTGTGATTAAAATTGTTATAACTGCTATGGAAAACTGTCTGGAGGTTTCTCTAAAAATTGAAACTGGATATACCTTTTGACCCAGCATTTGTACTTCTAGGTATTTATCCAAGAAAGGCAAAATAATTTGGAAAGATCTATGCAACCCAATATTCATGATGCCACAATTCACAATAGCAAAGATATGGAGGCAAACTAAATGCCTGTCAAGAAATGATTAGATAAAGAATTATGGTTCATATATATGATGTAATATTACTCAGTCATTAAAAAAATGAACTACCCTTCGCAATGACATGGATGGACCTAGAGGTTATTATGCTGAATGAAATAAGTCAGAGAAAGATAAATATCACGTGATTTCACTTTGATGCAGAATCTAAGGAACCAAAAGGACAAACTAATCAAAAACTGACTCACAAATATAGAATACTTCTTGGTGACGAGCAGAGGGAATTGGAGGTTGGGGTCTGCGAGAATGAGATGAAGGGTTAAAAAAGTAGAAAGTAGTAGTTGATAGATGGTCACTGGAATGGAGAGCATGGTATATGGAATTTAGTTAGCATTAATATATTGGCCAAGTGGAAAAACAGAGGAGAGAAGGAGCAATTAGGGGAATCGTTTTATTAACTATATAAGAAACCAATGTGCTATATACTTGAAGCTAATAAAATAAAATAATAAAATAACAAACCTTTTGTTGAGTGAAAGATACAATAGAAAAAAATCAAATTTACATAAAAAAAAAACAAAAAAATAATTTTACTGACTTGTTGGTATTTTTAAATTAAAGAGGACTTCAAGATTTTTTTACCCACTTCTCAGATATGTTAATTCCTAAAAGATAGTATCGTTTAATTTTATGGTTTGCTATGGTATAGTGTGATCAGAACACAAAACTCTAATTTACCCTTTTTAAAAATATTCTTTTTAAAACTGTTCTCTGGATAAATCGATGCTGGTTCTATCTGAAGGCTGTAACTTCTCCGAGCTGTGCTGTTAGCATTTGTTTCTCAGAACCTCACACCTGTGTATGCAGAGACTATGTTTTTCTTCAATTTGTTGCAGCTTTCTGAAAGGCAAATACCAAACTACCGATAATTATTTACAAGGAAAATATGTACAAAATATTCAAAATAAAGTGTTAAGATGCCATTTATTTTAAACATATAAATATATCTCATAAATACCAATCAATTGGAGCCTTTTTGATATTAGAGAACTATGTCATTTAATTTATGCAAGTTGAAGTGTTTATACTAATTATTTCACGATGAGATAAGATTTTAGTAAAGAAATAGTATTTCAAAGATAGAATTTGCTTAGTCATTACATAATGGAGAAACCTCTCACATTAAATGTCAGCTTTTATAAATATTCCTTATTCTGCCATTAACATAAGAGGAAAAATTAGTATTCTATATTGATGCTAAATGCGAGTTCAAGAAAGATAAGTCCACTATTTGGTTTCAAGGGCAATGATAAAATATCTGAGTGTTCAATAGAATGGTGTTTTTAATAACATATGCACTGTGCATGTCGAATTAGAATATTTTGAGTCTGAGATTACTATGATCTTATAGGTAAAAAGAGAGAACTATTCCAATAAAAGAGCTAACAAGGACTGTGAACATTCTCTGAGAGACTTCAGGGAACCAGGCACCGTACTCAGTGCTTCATATGCACTTTTTCATTTATATTCATAAGAAATTTGTTAGACTGTATTGTCATCAGTGGCAGACCTGATGCCGAGAGAATTTAAGAAGCTTGTCCAAGGTTATCCAACCAGTTCCAACCAGTTGTGATTAAAAGAAAAATGTAAGTTTGCCTTCATTATTACAGAGAAGAGGAAGATATAGTCTTAAATAGTAAAACTTTGTTTTGATAGCCTTTATATTTTGTATTCATTAACTTTATTCTTCATGAACTTCGGATTTAGCATATTAATCATATTTGATTAAACTTTAATCAATATTGTCTTAAAAGTTCCCTAGTACCCTTAGTAATTGACAGAAGCAGGAGCTATCATTCATTTCCTGCCTACAGATATTTCTTTTTTATTGATTGAATGATTGCTTGCTTGATTGATTGATCCTTTATCTCAATCTCACCTCACAGTCTAATTTTAGTTTGAATCTTCTAAAGTATTAAAGCCATAAGGAGCCTCTCCCACGAAAGTGGTTACCTCAGAATCATATGGCCTTGCCCTGCTCAAATGTTACTGACTCCTGCAGTGAGTGTGCTCTGAGCTGCCTGACAGAGTATTTTGTGTCTGAAAGGCACACTGTTCTTTTCCTGTGATGCCTATTCTTTGCTGAGTGTCTAAGTCCTTCTTCTAAGACTTAAAGTCATGTCTCTTTCCACTTATTCTTCCTACCCAGCTTAGATTCTCATGAGTGCTCTATAGTATAAAACAGCAGAAAGGCCTCTGCCTGTACTCATGTGTCCTGCAAGACTCATCAATCTGTTTCTGATCTGTGAACATGATCACTCAATTTTCAGGTCATAAACTTAATCTCCAGCTTACAATTCTGGATTCAGAAACCTAGAACCAGATAAACCCATGTGCTTTTTCATCCTAACTTGCATTCCCTCTGACAACCCCATCTTCCAGATCGAACCTACCACACTTGATTACTGTCATCTCTAAGTCACTGCTTCCGATAACATAGTGCTCCATGATCCCCAAATCATGCTTCCTTGGTAGGAATCATCACAAAACTATGTATCATTGTTTCACCAAGCATTAAAAGCAGATAATTCCTTAATATTAACTAAACAAAAAACTATCAAAACAATAAGAGCTCCTTCATTTTGTCAAAATTACTTTATTACACCTTTGATGAAAAGCTTAAAATCACCAGAAAATTGAATAAATTTCCTTTCGTTTCTGTAGATGTAGAGCTTTATAAACATTTTGATAATTTTGTTTTTAAAATTATATCTCTGGAATTAACTAGCATCTAGATCAAAAAATAGATCATTATCATTCCCCCTCTCAAAATAACAACTATTCTGATTGGATTAGTTTTTTTTTTTTAGTACTTTATATCAGTTGACTTAATTGTATTTTTTTCCTAAACAAATTTGCTCACATTTTATTTCTAAGATCCATGCAATCATGGCCTGTAGTCATATTCATTTTCATAGCTCCATAGAATCCCATTGCCAAATATACCATGATTAATGAATCGTATGTACTGTTGATAGACATTTAGGTTTTTATCTTTTTGATATAACAAATAGTGTCCATGTCTACACTACAAAGTGGATGTTTTCGTACATATCTTTTACCAGTACATGAGTGCATTTTTGTTGGGTAAATACTTAGGAATAGAAATTCTGAGTAAGGGGATATGGGTATGTTCACACTTAACTAATGATGTGAAACCATTTGCCAAAATGTGGTACTAATATATATCTCTGCAGCAATATCTGAGAACTTCAGTTGTTTTGAATTTGGTTTTGTCTTTTAAGTTAATTAATTAATTATTTTATGGGGATATTGGTTAATGAAATCCATTAAATTTTATCTGTATGCTTTAACAATAACATATATATTATATGTTATATATATAAATGTATAAATATTGTATATATGTTACACTGTGTGTTCACTGTGTGTTTACACTGTGTGTTCACCTCCCATAGTTAGATTTCCTTCTAGCACCATATATTTAACCCTTTTACCCAGTCTACCTTCTCCTCGATATTCATGCCGACCCTCTGGAAATCATTAGTTTATTGTCCATGTCCATCAGTTTCTGTCAGGTTCATTTGTTGCTTTTAGGTTTTTATCACACAATAAATAATACTTTTTCCATCTGGCTTATTTCCCTTAGCATGATTATCTCGATCCATCCATGTTGTCATTAATGGCAGTATTTCATCTCTTCTTATGGCTGGATAATATTTCATTGTATATATGTACCGAAGCTTCTGTATCCAATCATCTATTGTAGGACACTTTGGTTGCTTCCATGTCCCGAATCTCTTTGAATAATGCTGCTATA
>CM053502.1:81683695-81801225 GCA_028627145.1 Eidolon dupreanum
ATAAATTTTTTTTTGCCAAGTTTCATATCTACCTCAATCTCTTCATATTCCAACCTTATTCCTCTATTTTTTGTTTGGTGTTCCAACCTATTTTTCTTCACCCATCAATGTGTTAGAGTTCTTTACACATCTGGAGATCTTTGATTTTAAGATTTTAGCATATCTTGGGTTCTATTTGCTTCAGGTGGTAATAGAGCACTTCAAATTACTAATAACTTCATTGACTTTGTCTTTTTATGTATTACTTTTATATATCATAAAAGGCCATGATCATCTATGAAAAAAATCCTGGGAATAAATAAAATGAAGCAAATACAAAAGAGCTGTAAGTTTACAAAAACTAGCATAGTTACCACATCAAGGTTCAAGATATACTTATTCTTTTGATATTTATTATTCCTATTCATTAGAAAGTGTTTTGGTGAAGCAAGACATCTCTTGGCTTGTTTTTGAAAAAAAAAACAACATTTAATGTCTCCTGAAGTTTTCACATATACAGTGAAATATGAATGAATGAATGTGAACTCTATTATTGTTGTATATATAATCTTGATCCAGGATTACTTGTTTTATGAATGTTAATTAATCAGAACTTCTAGGGATTCTCCTATTCTTTATGATATATTTGTAATTAATTTTATTTCATAATACATTTTAAACTAATCTAGCTCTTTATTCTTATAAATATAAATAGGAAGTTCAAAATAACAATATATTTAGAGAAGTATGAATAAAAATATTTTAAATGGCTCATTTTAATCAGTTTTCTTAGATTTGTGTTATAATGTCAGGTCAGTAGAACACAAAGTTAACTGGAGGTTTAAGAAATTACAGAACATTTTTAGAAAAAAGTGTTTCTTATTTGCCTGAAATATCTTTGAGATTATGTCTTGCAATGCAGCCTGCAGTTTCAAAAAAAATTCTGAGATTTTTAAATTGAGCGTCAATATTCCAGAGAGATCTCTACCAGATGATGCTAAATAAAGTTCTTGAAACATAATATAGGGTAGTACACAAAATTATCACTGCTCTACAACATATAAAGCCTGCTACACAAAATGCAAGCTTGACTCAAAAGATAATATTCCATATCATACACTGGATTGTTAGACATTTAATCACCTGAAAGACATGCAGGAATTAAATAAATTTATAATGCTACTAGATTGTGACCACACTTTGAAGTACATGCACCGCCAGTGAATTGAGGAAAGAAAAACTGATTTGGCTACTCACCAAATAAACTATTTTTCCTAATGTATCATGTCCAAGGGATTAAGATGTGTAAAAATCCTCAAACTTTTTACTTAAGAAAATTTTCAGTTAGGTGAGCCACTTTTCATCTACTTTAAAGGGCCTGAAATTCCTCATTCTCGAAATACATGTAAACTTGGAAAAAAATAGTTCCATTTCTATTGGAAGCAATCAAAATTAAGGCATTCTTAATTAAATTATTCTTAAATTAACAAGTGTAAATTGAATTACTATATATGAATGAAATGATTTGAGATTTCCCTTCTGTGATTTGTGTAGAGGAGGGGAAGAGTAAAAGAAACAAAGCAAAACAAATATGCAAAATTATCATACCTGAACACTTCATTTGTGTCTATATAAATAGACTTGGGTTTGTCCACTCATAGTAAGAGCAACAAATCTAAAATTTGTACTTGCTCAAAACAATAAAGGCAAATATATCAGAAACTGGTGTTAATACCTCCCAGCTCTCAAACACGGGAAAAATGTAGGCTTAAAATGCTCAGACTCTTACAGAGTATTTAGTAGTCATCTGTTTGCATATACCCCATGGAATTCCAAAAGAGATATGAATGAAGTCTTTTGTAAAACTACATAGCATCTAAGAATATAAAAATAGCTAGAGGGAAGGAAAGCAAAGACTACAACAGGAACCAGAGCAAAAGTTATGATACACATGTATTGCATTCAACTTGTAAAATTGCACAGATCAATGTAATATTTGACTCTGAGGCTCCAGCAGATCAAAAGGAAAACATTATTAGCTACAACATAGGCTGTGACTATATAACAAAAACATATCAGTTGTTAGGAAAAACAATTTGTTTTCTTCACTGGGGTAAAATTAATGAAAAAAAATTGTGATATATGCATAATTTTTACAAAGATATTATCAAATCTAAGCTCCTAATTTTGACAAGAAGGGACATTTCTAGGGAAATGATGGGTCATGTTACTCTTAATATTGTAATTAGCCTCAAGAAAGTTATTGAAGAACTATTTGACTTATCTGAAAATAAATTATTAATTGAAGTATTACACGGAAAGTCTTGATTAAATAGGTAAGAATACTTGGCTATATGTAAAAATAAATGGATATATAAAATTTTAAATAAATACCAACTTGAGATGTTCACATTATGGGGTAACATGGCACCTCCTTCAAAGAAATTTGAATTCTAATAGAAAACATTGGCACGTAAATATACGGCAATGGTATAACGTGGTTAAGCACCAAATCAAACATGTGGTAGTTCAGTTATAGGGTCATAGCCAAAAAGTCAATGAACCCTCAGGCATCTACATATATTCTCTTTATGCAAGGTATAAACTATACGAGGTCAGATGACATGGTAATCATGAAGATAAACATGATTAGTAAGATTTCCTGAGATATTATTCTCTTGAAACAATGAGAAGTGTTTGTATAAAGCTCAGTGTCTCATAGTTGGCAAAAAAAAAGATCAAAAGTAATATTTTATGAGACCTTCATTCAGACTGGTACTGTTTATCTCTCCATTCGATAGAGCAACTAGGAAGAAAATTGTCACAAAATATTACTCTAGCTTTAAGTGACATAGACCATCAAATCTGTGATACATAAATGATTGTTTGGATTTCAAAATTAAGTAATCTAGAGTACTTGAATTTTAAAACATAACTATCAAATATAATAGCATTTTTATAGCGCTTGGCATTTTTCCCCCAAGCCATTATTTTCCTTAGGTAAATAACATACAAACTATCAGAAATGTTTAAAGACATTCAAGGATTCCTAGTTCTAAAGCAATATTGGCGTAATAGAAGACAACCGTGGCCAGGAGTAATAAAATATAGCATCCTATATAGATTTTAGAGCAGATCTGGCCCTGAATCCAATTGATTTGACTCCCAGCCCAGTGTTCTTCCACCTGGGAAATACAGAGCATAGTCTCCAGGCCAGAATGCATGGCTGCAAATCCTGGTCTCACCACTGATTAGTTGTATACCATGGGAAGGTTACATTTGTTTCTGTGACTCAGTGTTCCCTTCAGTAAATTGAAAATAAACATAATAGCTACTTCCTAGGATTTTTGAGAGGAATAAATGAGTTGATTTCCTGAGGAGAATTGAGAGGACCTAACACAGCATTATTGGAGCTTAGTGTGGGCCCCTCTAAATATGGCACGGTTGAGTATTGACACTTTGAATTAAAGTTATGTAAAAAACAGCACATAGAGGACACTTTATCCCTTATGTCCCTCTGAAGGCAAAAAATAACCATCTCATGTGGAAATTACCTTCCCTGCACCAGAAGGTAAGAGAAACACCTTTAGCACCAGAGATAGAGAATATAGGGCCGAAAGCCTGTATAAGCAAACCTTGTTTTTTATTTTAACTGATTTACTACCCCAAGTCCAAACTCAACTTATTGCTTTCTAATTAAGCACACAAAATCAAATGTCTTTATCTGGTCAAATCCAGTGGGTCAGGATCTCATCAGAAATACCTTTGGAGACAGTTTCAATTGCACTACGCATTCTAAAACACATTTACCGTCCATTGAGAAAACGGCGCTGCTGAGGACACAGATCACAAGCGCTACCTCAACAGAAAGATTTGTTATCACATTCGACTGTCACACTACAGGCTAGACACAGGGGTTCTCCATGGTACGTGGCAAAGAAACAGTGTATAGCACATCTGTTAAAGAGCCGCTGCTGTAAACTACAAGGAAGCAGCCACTGTATTAGGACCGAGTCATGCAGTCTATGCTCATGGTGTGTCCAAGAGTACGTATTTCCGAAGAGTGTTCCCAACCAGCTCCTTAGTTCTGAAAACTAGTCACATCGTAAAGAGAGCTCTTTTCATATCAGAGTCTGTTTGAACATTACTCCGGTCAAGAACACTGGGGAAAAGAGCTTGCTGAAATCAAACATTTATTCCACACTGTGCAGGCAATAACTGTAATCTCTTCCTCTACGTTGTTAGTGTGCCGCCTTAGACATCACAGCGTACAAGAACAGTAGCATGGAATGGTTGACTGGACTTCTGGATTACAAAGCAAAGATATTCAAAAACTCTGCTTTACATGTGCTGTGGAGTTCCTCTAAAGTTCATCCTTTTTCTATATTCCCCTCATGGAAACAAATCAACCACAGTATTGAAACATCAGAGCACATTGAAAACGCAATAATTTGAGGTCCCTTTAGCATTTACAGTCCCTTTCAACACACAGCAGGCAGCCTGATCCCTCTTCGTTACGAATTTCCACCACGAAAACTGCCAGTTTCCTCTAATCACTTCCACAGTTCGTAGATGTCGTAAGAGTCCCAGTTGGCTTCATACGCCGCAGATGTCAAGACACATCTTAGAGCAATAGTGCAGAAAATCAGATTATCTATTTATCACTTAGCATATAGGATTCATTGGGAGCTCTGCTAGGAAACAGAAGCTTGTAGCATGGGGGAGATTCAATTCAAGGACGCTGCTTCAAGTATTTTGACTCAGAGTGAACTAACTTCCTCAGTAAGCAAAATGGATTTCAGCATTAATGTCAGTGCCTCTTTGGAAACATCTTTGAGAGATGGTTTCAATTTCCATGGCTTTCCACAATGCAGTTACTAGTCCATTTTGGAACGGCGCTGCTGAGGACAAGAGCACAAGCACATCCTCACCAGAAACTTTTCTCATGGCATTTGACTGGCATGTAAGACACACTAGCTTTCCATTCTGCTTGACAAAGAAATGTTGTATAGGACATTTGTTAGAGAGCAGCTACTATGTACTAGAAGGAGACCGACACTCTCTTAAAACCTGCTCATGCAGACTATGCATATGGTAAAATAGGGAGCAAGTATCCTAACGTATATTCCCCATCAGTTTTTGATACTGAAAACTGGTGGTATCTAAAACAGCAATAGTCACGTCAGACTGGGTATGACTTTCACTCTGGTCAAGAACCCTAGGCCAAAGAGCCTGCTCAAATCAATAATGTACTACACGAATTGCAGGGAAGAACCATAATCCTTTCCTCATCAATTTTAGAGTGCCGTGTTAGACTTCACAGCTTACAGCAACAGTAGCACTGAATCGTTGGCTGGACTTCTGGATTACAGAACGCAGGTATTCAGAAACCTCTTTCCTTTACATGTGCTGCGGTCTTTCTCTCAAGTTTACAGATTTCCTGTCTCCTCCTCATGGCAACATGAACCACAGTATGGAAACTCCTTACCACATTGTTTGTCACAAAGGTTTGAGGTCTCTTCAGCATTCACACTACTTTACAACACACGGCAGCCTGATCCTGCTTTGTACAAATTCACACTAAGAATACTACCAGTTTCCTTCATCACGCTCACACTGTGTAGATGCTGGAAAAGTCCAAGGTTGCTTTACACACTGCATATATCAATTCACCTTTTTGAACAATACTGCTGCTAATTGAGATTACTTATTTCTCTCTTGGCACATAAGATGCGTTCAGAGCACTTCTACAAAAGGGAATCTTGCAGCACGGAAGCCACTCAATTCAAAGCCCCTGCCATAAACATTTCTTGTCAGAGTGATCTAACTTCTTGATTAAGCATGTTCGGATTTCAGCTTTAGTTTTCCAACAATGAGTCAGTGTCTCATCAGAAATATTTTTGGGATACAGTTTCAATTTTCATATGCATTCCAAAACATGTTTACTGTTGTTTATGGAGCAGTGCAGCTGATGACACAAATTCCAAGCACATCCTTAGCAGGATGGCTCTTCACATTCAACCGTCTCAGTTCACACAAGACACAGTGGCTTTCTGTTCTTGGCAAAGAAATATTGCATAAGACATCAGTTAATGAGCTGCTGCTAAAAACTACAAGGAAGCTACCACTGTATTAGTCCTTGTTCATGAAGTTTATGCAGATGGTAAGTCCAACAGCATGGTCTCTAAAGAATGTTTCCCACCCGCTCTTTGGGACTGAAAACTGTTCCCATCATAAATAGTTACATTCGTATCAGACTGGGTTTGAACTTCAATCCGGTCAAGAACACTGGTGCATGTGCTTGCTCAAATTGAAAAAGTAGTATACGCGTTACAGGTAAGAACATTAGTCCTGTCCTCTACATTGTTAGAGTGTCACTTCACAGCACAACCAAATTCTAGCACCGAATCCCCCAAGAGACTTTCAGATTACAGAACATGGGGGATGGGAAAGAGGGGAAGAACCAATATTTAAACATTTTAACAATATTAGAAGTTAGGCCTCATATATTCTTTGTGGCTAAGAAGAACCAGTTTCAAAGGAACTTGCCTAAGAAGTCTTTAGTAAAGCATGATTAAAGCAGAATAGCCATGTGGTTTTTTAAAAAATAAATTATTGTGACTACAACCTGCACTGTTTTCTTCAAAACTGGAGAAACTTCATCGAGATATTTTATGAAAGGGAAAAATTAATAAAAATTATAAATCTATCACTTTTTAGATAGTAATAAAGGGATATCTCACAAGCTTGGTTAAATTAATACCTAAAAATTAAAACTGATGCATAATGGAAACTCTAAATAGACCAAATAATTGATGTCATTTTACTTATTCCATCAACTTCTTTATAATCAGAAATTTAAACTGGGTTTCTGACAGTCATTATTACCTGGAAGAGCTGATTGTGGAAAATTTGATTTACTGACTTTTGTTTCTCTTAGTAAGCAAAATTGGCAAAGTTACATCTAGAGGTGTTTTGAAAGAACAAAAGTCAGGAATGTAATTGTGTGTGTGTGTGTGTGTGTGTGTGTGTGTGTGTGTGTATAATATATATTTATATATATTTTATATATTAGTAATTATATAAATTTTTTCTTTTTTCTTTTTTATGTAAGACAAGTTATTTAATTATTTTTATTTGTTTGTTTGTTTGTTTGTTTATTATGGTAACATTGGTTAACAAAATCCAATAAGTTTCAGCTGTACATTTTAACAGTAAGGCATATATATATTTACACTGTGTTCACCTACCATATTTTCTTTCTGTCACCACTTTACCCCATCTATCTCCTCTCTGCCCCCTCTCTCCTCTCTTCTGGTAACCACTAGTCCATTGTCCATGTCCATGTGTCTCTGTTTGTCCTGTTCATTTGTTGCTTTTAGGTTTATATAAGTAATATCATGTGATTTTCAACTTTTTCTGTCTCATTTATTTCGCTTAGCATGATTATTTTTAGGGCTATCCATGTTGTCACAAATGGCAGTATTTCATTTCTTCTTATGGCTGAGTAATATTCCACTGTACATATGTACCACAGCTTCTTTATCCAATCATCTATCATAGGACACTTTGGTTGCTTCCATATCCTGGCCACCATGAATAATGCTATGACATCAGTGTGCAAATATCTTTTCGGATATGAGATTTAAAATCTTTGGGGTAAATGCCCAGTAGAGTGATTGCTGAATTACATGGTAGATCAATTCTTAGTTTTTTTCAGGAACCTCTATACTGTTTTCCTTAGTGGCTGTGCTAATTTGCAGTCCCACTAGCAGTATATGGAGATTTTATTTTCTCTGCATCCTCTCCAACATTTGTTATTACTTGTCCTGTTGATAACAGCTATTCTAACAGATGTGAGATGGTATCTCATTGTGATTTTGATTTGCATTTTCCTAATAGCTAGCAATGTTCAGCATCTTTTCGTATATTTTTTGACCATTTGTATGTTCTCTAGGGAGAAATGTCCATTCAGGTCCTCTGCCCATTTTTTTGGATTTGATTGTTTTGTTGTTGTTGTTGTTGTTGTTGTTGTTGTTGTCATTGAGTTGTATGAATTCTTTGTATATTTTGGATATTAGGCCCTTATCGGAGGCGTTGCTTGCAAATATATTTTCCCATTCAGATGGTTGTCTCTTTATCTTGTTGATGGTTTCTTTTGTTGTGCAGAAGCATTTTAGTTTGATGTAGTCCCATTCATTTATTTTTGCTTTTACTTCCCTTGCCTTTGAGGTCAAATTCATAAAATCCTCTTTAACTCCAAGGTCCTTGAGCTTAGTTCCTATGTTTTCTTCTATTGTTTCAGGTCTTATATCCAGGTCCTTAATCCATTTTTAATGAATATTGGTGTGTAGTCATAGACAACAATCTAGTTTCATTCTTTTGCAAGTGGCTTTCTAGTTCCCAGCACCATTCGTTGAAGAGACTTTCCTTTCTCCATTGTGTGTTTTTGGCTACTTATGTTGAAAATTATTTGCCTATATAAATATGGGTTTATTTCTGGGCTCTCAATTCTGTTCCACAGGTCTGTGTGCCTGTTTTTCTGCCAATACTATGCCGTTTTGATTATTGTCGCTTTGAAGTATAATTTGAAGTTGGGCAGAGTGATGCCTTTAGCCTCATTCTTTTTTTTTTTTTTTTTTTTTTTTTCAGTATGGCTTTGGCTATTCAGGTCTTTTGTGCTTCCATGCAAATCTGATGATTTTTTAGTCTATTTCTTTAAGAAATGCCCACGGGATTTTGATGGGGATTGCATCTGTATAATGCTTTAGGTAATATGGTCATTTTAACTATGTTGATTCTTCCAAAACAAGAACATGGATTAATATCTTTATTTCTTTGTGTCTTTTTTGGTTTCTTTTAATGGCGTTTGATAGTTTTCATTCTATAGGTCCTTCACATGTTTCGTTAGATTTATTCCTAAGTATTTTATTCTTTTTGTTGCAATTGCAAAAGAAATTATTTTTCCACTTTTTTTCCCTGAAACTTCATTATTAGAGTATAGGGATGTTATGGAATTTTGACATTGATTTTGTATCCAGAAACTTCACTGTATTTGCTTATTGTTTCTAGTAATGTTCTTGTGGAGTCTAAGGTTTTCTACATAGAGAATCATGACATCCACAAATAGAGATAGTTTGACTTTTTCATTTTCTATTTGAATGCCTCCTATGTCTTTCTCTTTCTGATTGCACTTGCTAGGACCTCCAATGTCATATTGAATAACAGTGGCAATAGTGGACAGCTTTGCCTTGTTCTTGATCTTAGAGGGAAGATTTTGAGTTTTTCACCATTAAGTATAATGTTGGCTGAGGGTTTGTCATATATGGCCTTTATTATGTTAAGGTACTCTCTTTTCATACTGAATTGTTAAGTGTTTTGATCATAAATGGATGCTGTTTCTTGTTGAAGACTTTTTCTGCATCTACCGATATGATCATATGATTCTTATTTTTTAATTTCTTTATGTGGTGTATCACATTAATTGATTTGTGTATGTTGAACCTTGAGACGATACCCACTTGATTGTGCCCTTGGGATGAAGCCCACTTGATCATGGTGTATAATCTTTTTAATATGTTGCTGTATTTGGTTCGCTAGTATCTGTTTTAGGATTTTTGCATCTGTGTTCATGAGAGATATTGGTCTGTAGTTTTCTCTTTTTGTGTTATCCTTACCAGATGTTGGTATCAGGGTTATATTGGCCTCATAAAATGAGTTGGGAAGTATTGTTTCCTCTTTGTTTTTTTGGAGGAGTTTGAGGAGAAAAGGTATTAAATCTCCTTCAGTGTTTGATAGAATTCACTGGTGAAGCTATCTGGTCTTGGACTTTGACTTTTTGGTAGGTTTTTGATGATTGTTTCAATTTCCATACTGCTGATCAGTCTATTTAGATTTACCAGTTCTTGATTTAGTCTAGGAAGGTTGTATTTTTCTAAGTACTGGTCCATTTCTTCTAGGTTATTAAATTTGGTGTTACATACTTTTTCATAGTATTCTTGTATGATTCTTTGTATTTCTGTGATGTCAGTTGTAATTTCTCCTCTTTCATACCTGATTTTACTCGTTTGTGTCTTTTCTTTTTTTCTTTAGTGGGTCCGGCCAGGGATTTGTCAATTTTATTAACCTTCTCAAAGAGCCAGTTCTTTGTCGCATTTATTTTTTCTACTGTTTTGTTTTCCATTTCATTTAATTCTGCTCTAATTTTGATGATTTCTTTCCTTCTGCTGACTTTAGGCTTCATTTGTTCTTCTTTTTCTAATTTTTTAAGGTGAAGCATTTGTTTATTTGGGCTCATTCTTGTTTTTGGATATAGGCCTGTAATGATATGAACTTTCCTCTTATGACCATTTTTGCTGTGTCCCAAAAGTTTTGATATGTTGTATTACCATTATCATTTGTTCCTATATATCTCTTGATCTCTCTTTTAATTTCTTCCCTGACTCAGTTATCCTTCAGTAGCATGCTGTTTAATCTCCATGTATTTGTTCTTGCAGTTGATTTCTTTTTGCAGTTGATCTCTAGTTTCAAAGAATTATGATCAGAGAATATGGTTGGTATGATTTCAACTCCTCTATGTTTGTTGAGGCTATTTTTTGTGTCCCAGTATGTGGTCGATCTTGAGAATGTTCCATGTCCACTAGAGAAGAATGTATAAGCAACTGTTTTGAGATAGAAGGCTCTGTATATGTCAATTATGCCTAGTTGGTTAATGTGTCATTTAAGGATGTTATTTTCTTATTGATTTTCTCTTTGGATAATCTGTCCCTATCCAACAGTAGGCATTTATGTCCCCTACTATGATAGCAATTTGGTCTGTTTCTCCCTTTAGTTCTGTCAGTGATTGTTTCACATATTTCAGGGCTCCTTGATTGGGAGCATGGATAAGTGTTATGTCTTCTTGGTGTATGATTCTCTTTTTCATTATGAAGTGTCCCTCAGTATCTTTCTTTACCTTTTTTATCTTGAAGTCTATTTAGGTCAATATTAATGCCATTACTCTTACTTTTCTATGAATGCCATTTGCTTGAAATACGTTTTCCCTGCTTTTAGTTTGAGTCTATATTTGCTTTTTTGGAGGTGAGATGTGTATTCTGGAGGCAGCATGTGGTTGTTTTTTTTTTTTTTTTTTTTTTTGATCTATTCTGCAACTCTGTGCCTTTTCATTGGTGAGCTCAGTCCATTTGCATTTAGGGTGATTATTAAAACATGAGGTCTTCTTATAGCCACTTTATCTTTTGCTTTTTGGTAGCTCGGTGTTTCCATTGTTTCCTTGTCCCTGTTTTTCCATTTTCTTTCTTTTGTTTGGGTTTTGTGGGTCTTCCCTCTGATTCTTCTTGTTTTTTGTTATGTACTTCAGTTTTAAATCTTTTGTGTGTGATTACCATTATGAATATGTAAAGGATAGTTATTTGTATACAGTCTTCCATTTTCTTCTGCATGTGCCTTATCTCCATTCCCATTTGTGAATTTGGATTTTTGAATCTGCCTCTTTTCAGTCATTGTTGACTCAATTTGTCCCAATGTATGCTGAACATTCATTGCCATCTTGCTATAGCAAATCTCTTCTTATTGTTTAAGTTTATAATGCCCTGTTCTTAATAAGAGTTGCACTCTTCTGCTTCTATTTGCCTGATAATTACCTTACTCCTAAATATATATATTTTGTCATTTTGTTTTAGGTAAGCTGACCTCTCTCAGTATTTCCTGTAACGTAGGCCTTGTAATGGAGAATCCCTTCAATTTTTATATGTCTGGAAAGGTCTTTATTTCTCCTTCATATCAAAAGGGGAGCTTAGCTGGATACATTATTCTTGGCTGGTAGTTGCTTTCACTTAATAGTTTAAATATTTGATTCCATTCTTTTCTAGGTTGTTAGATGTGTGCTGAGAAGTCCATTGAATATCTAAGGGTTATATTATATCTAATATAAAGGGTTTCCCTTTATAAGATACTGTCTTTTCCCTGGCTGCCCTGAGAATTCTGTCTTTGTCATTTATTTTTGATAATTTTAATAAAATATTTCTTGGTTAAGGCCTTTTGGGGTTGAGATAATCGTGTGTTCGATTGACTTCTTGAATTTCAAGTTCCAGTCCATTTCCTTAGATTTGGGAAATTCTTATCAACTCTTTGTCTGAAACTACTTTCTAGTCCCTGCTCCTTTTCCTCACCTTCGAGAATGCCCATTATTCTTATGTTTCCTCTCCTGATGGTATCAGCTAGTTCTTGTATTTCTCTTTCATTCTTTTTCATTCTTTGGTTTCTCTCTTCCTCCTTCTGATTTATTTCTAGATTTCTGTTTTTGACATAACTGATCCTTTCCTCCATTTGGTTGACTATTTCCCAATCTTGCTATTTCATTTTTCAACTCTTGCATTGTGTTTTTTATCTCCAGAAGATCTATTCTGTTTTTGTTTGTTTGTTTGTTTGTTTTTGTGGCTTTCAGTCTCCTAGCTGAAGAACTCATTCTACTCATCTTGTTGTTTTTCCAATTCCCGAAATTGTTGACATGAATCGTTTTGGATCTCACTGAGTTTTGCAGAAGTACCATCCTGAATTCTCTGTCATATGAGTTGCATATTTCTATGTCTGTAAGCTTATTTTCTGGAAATTCTTCTCTTTCTTTCTGAGATGCATTGTTGCTTTGGTTGTTCATAGTGTTTAATGTACTATTTCTCCACCTAGGCAGTAATGGAAATGTATTCTGCCTTTTTTCCAGAAAGGTTTATTATGTAAAGGTCTCTCTTTAGCCTGTTGCAAAGAAGGCACTTTTATTTTGATTTCCAGTAGGTGGAAACTAAGCCTCTTGCATCACTGCTTCATATAAAGCCTTAATAATGCCTTTTTTTTTTTTCTTATAGCTATTTAATCATGGTCACTACTCTCAGTCTCAGTCCCTGTCAGTGTTAACAACAGTTTCAGTAGTGACTGCTCAGATTTCCCTGGGGCTCTGTGGTGTTTGGTCTCTGAGGGTATGGAGGGAGTGGCCCTCTTGGTTGGAGGATGGGGGTTGCAGCTAGCTTCAGTTTTGCAACTGCAGCTGGTAAAAATTAACTGTTTCTCTGCCGTTCCTGCTTCTCTGCTTTCTGCCCTGATGACTGGGCCCTGCCACCGGTCGTGTGGAGCTCACGGCTCTCCCAGGCAGGTCTGTTAAAAAAAAAAACTTGCCCCAACTTAACCCTTCCCCCTCCTCCTGCAGGGAACTCTGGCTGAGAGAGGCAGCTTCTTTGTTTCTCCCAATCCACTGCATGACACCCAGAGTTCTGACCTATGATAGCTCTTATGTGAAAATTCAGCTATGCTGGTGTGCAGTTTGAGTGTTTTTTGTTGAGATTTAGAGGTTCAGATTATTGCTGTTTCAAGGGGAGAGGTCTGGGGACGTCTCTCACTCTGCTATGTTTCTGACGTCCATAGTTATAGTTTTTAAATAAAAGGTAAGACACAGGAAGCCACTTACACACTTCTACGACCTCTTCTTGAAATTTAATACATAGAGGTGGCCAACATTGAGAGAAAATTGCCAAATAATTGCCTCTGTCATACAGGGAAGTGGGTGAGCTTATTAATTTTTTAGCAGCCTAAATATCTGTTCCCTTTTGTTGTGTAAATGAATATTATGGATGCAGAAATATTAGTAGAATAATTAGTGATGTCCTAGGAAACTCCAAAACCCACTGAAGTCCAATAATGCCAACTTTAACTTTACCTTCTCAATTAGACCCCATGTTAACATTTAACAGCACTAAAGTCTCGCTTTTTAAAAAATATAGTGAAAACATTTTCAAATGTTAGGGTGAAAATACTCAAATCTCACATTTCACCGACTAATGTCATTGTTTCATACTGTGCTTACAAGAGGCAAAAAGAACAGAGCTTTAGTTTCTTAAACTACCTTAAGTTGGCCCTTGTGTTTTTAGAAACTACAAAGAAACCATCACTATATAGCCCTTCAAGACAACATATACAACATATGATAAAGTATAAACGAGGAAAAGATCAGGTATATTGATCCATTTATAAGGCTATTCAAGATTTGTGCAAAAAAAAAGAGGAAAGAAATTGTTTAAATAAAAAAGCTTTGTGTTTGATTTTTTTCATAGGATATCAAAAAAGGCACCATCGTACAATGTAATAATTCCTAATTTCAATATGTCCTTTAGTATTTGTATAGTTAAGTAAAACAGATATAATTCAGAAATATTGTAATCAGTAAAATACAGGTTTGCATAGAAACAACAATTTAATAATAGTATGTATAGACATACAACATAGTTTGAATTAGAAAACTTTTATAGGGGTTTTATTATTATTTTATCATATTATATATATAATACTGAATAAAGAAATCAAACTTCAGCTTAAATGACTACTTTTCTGAAAGCTGTTCTAACTTCTCTAGGGAGTGCTGCTTCCACCTGCATGTTTTCAATAGCATATTTTACATATTTTTATTATTGCATTTACCTTGGCATATTATAATATTTATGTGTCTCAATTACACACAAAATTTGTTCCTGATCATGTTTTTTTTTTTCTTTTTACTGTAGTATTACGCCAGTAAATAATCAATAATGTTTGGCTTGAATTCATCAGAAGAAATATCAGAGATAAATATTTAGAGTAACAGATGTGAGATCAGTTCAACCCCTTATTGGCTATATGAGCTTGGGAAAATAACTATCTAGGGCTTAGTTTCTTATGTGTAAAGTGAGGAAAATAGGACATGCTGAATAGAATGGCTGGGAAAATGCAGTGTTTGGTACAAATTAAACAATCAAGATTAATTAATTATTGCTGTAATTGTATTATTGCCATCTTCTCTATAAGTAGTTTGCAGCCACTTAGCTTATCAGGTATTGCATGTTTAAAGACACATCACTTTCTACATTTTGCACTTGACTGTAATTCATTGGGAGCAGGATTATTTTCTAATTCATCTTTGTGTATCATAATCCTAAGTGGCCAGTGCCTGCATATAAAATGTAGCTAGGAAATAGTTGTTGAAAGAATCCATCTGCCATTCAGAAAGTATATTTATTAATGTCTTTTTAATGAATGCTATACTTTTTTTTTTTTTTACTGATAGCAAAGTGAAAGTATCTAAATATAGAATTTTTGTTGTATTACTGAACTAAGATGCTTACCAGAGACCAAACTAATCATTTTGAAATATATTATCAAGAAACTTCTGAAATACTTAAGAATACAAATAATATGGGCATGGATTTAAACTGTGGGCCCAAAATTAAAATCTTATTTTAATATATTTAACAGGTTATTTGAACAGGTTACTTGACAAGAGATAAACTGATTAAATATTTTCAGAACACAGATTTATGAAGCAGGATAACCGTATATTTATTTTAAATTTTGATTATTGTTCATTTTCTCATCTTTTAAAATTTTGTCACTTGGTTTACTGATTAGAAAAACCTTTTTGAAAAATAAAAATTTAAATTTAAAGTAAAATATATAACATTTAAAAAATTCCTTTGAACATAAACTTTTAAAAACTTGCTTTTATTCCCATTATTAGAGTATTTACCTTGGTGTTTCTTTCATTTCTTGATGAATTTATTCCACCTTGCTCCACAAAGAGAATTGCATATCTTTTCATTTAAACATCCTCAAATATATTTTTACAATTTTAAAGTAGGCTATTCATGTCAGAAAACAAATAATAGCATTTTTTCATTACTATAAAAAGGATTAGAATATGAATAATGTAAAAGAAGCTTACCTACCCTTCAATTTCGAAGTTCAATAAAAAATCAGAGGAAATGAATAGTGGGGCATTTGCAAATTAAATCTGAATGTTGAACTCTCTATGCTGTCTTTCTGATAATGTTTCATGGTCTAGCTACTATGAGATTAACAAGCACAAGAAAAAGCTTTACTAAAAAACTAACAGACAAACAAAAAACTTTTATTATTATAGCTCTATGAAAAAAGAATATGCCAAAGGAAAACAGAAGTCAATTTATAAACCTTTTATTTTGAAAAATAAATTGAGAAATTTCAAAACTATATTAAATATAAAATGTTACAATGAAATTAATGATCAACATTTCATTATGTGTTTTCATCGTAAGTAAATGTTATGTCTTGTTAAATGAGAATTTGACATCATAGACAAGAGAAGTAAAAGCACAAATAAAAGAAAGGGACTATCTCAAACTAAAAAACTTCTGCACAATAAAAGAAACCATCTATAAAACAAAAAGACAACTGATGGAATAGGAGAAGATATGCGTAAATAGCACCTCTGATAAGAGGTCAATATCCAAAATATATAAAGAACTTATACAACTCAACAACACAAAAACAAACAATCCATTTAAAAAATTGGCAGATGACCTGAACAGACATTTTTCTCAAGAAGACATACAAATGGCTAGCAGATGTATGAAAAGATGTTCAACTTCACTAGCTATTGGGGAAATGCAAACTAAAACCACAATGAGATATCATCTCGCACCTGTAAGAATGGCTGCTATCAACAAGACCTGATGCCTTTATCCATATCTACCTCCCCTCCTCCCCACTTTCCCTCTGATAATCACTAGCATGGCTATTATCAACAAGACAAGTAATAACAAGTGTTGGAGAGGTTGTGGGGAAAAAGGAACCCCCATACATTGTCGGTGGGAATGTAAATTGGCACAACAACTATGGAAAACAGTATGAAAGTTCCTCAAAAAGTTAACAGTAAAATTATTGTTGTTAATAATAATAAAATTATTATTAATAATTTTAATAATTTTAATTTTAATTATTTTTAATTTTTAATGATTAATAATTTTAATTTTTAATAATTATTAATAATAAAATTATTAACGATAAAATTATTATCATATGGTTCAGTACTGCTTCTTCTGGGTACCTACCCAAGAAGTTTGTAAACATTTATGCATAAAGATATATGCATCCAAATGTTCACTGCAGCATTATTCATGGCTGCCAAGACATAGAAACAATTGAAGTGCCCTTCGGTAGATGATTGGTTAAAGAAGATGTGGTACATATAGACAATGGAATATTACTCAGCCATAAAAAAAGGTGAAATACTACAATTTGCGACGACATGGATGGATCTTGAGATGGTTGCGCTAAGTGAAACAAGTCATATGGGAAAAGTTGAGGACCATATAATTTCACTCATACGTGGGATATAAAACCAAAAGCAACAAATGAACAAGTCAAACAAATGAAAACTGATAAACACAGACAAGAGTTTAGTAGTTACCAGAGGGAAAGTGGGGAGGTAGGAGGTAAAAAGGGATAAAGAGAGTCAAATACATGATGATGGAAGAAAATTTGACTTCAGGTAGTGAACACACAATGCAATATACAGATAATGTATTATTGAATTGTACACTTGAAACCTATATAATTAGTTAACCAATGCCACCCCAATGAATTAAAAAACTAAAAAAAAAAAATATGCTATAAAGCAGGATGATCAACATTACAATTCCATCTTGAGATAACATGGAAAAATATTAGTATATACCACTGATAATTTTTAGATATATTTTAATTTTTTGAGAATCTTGCATGAAAAAAACTTATGAATCTAAAATTGCAAAGTTATTAAAAGATTTTTCTTTCCCTTTAAAAATTTCTAAACCACTTCTGGCTAATTTGTCTTGTTATTTGTAAAGACAAAAAGTTGTAACAACTTAAATGACCAATGGTCTTTTTTTCCAGATTTATTGAGAAATAGTTGATATATATCACTGTATAAATTGAAAGCATATAGGCAGATGGTTTGATTTACAAATATTGTGAAATGATTACCATAATAGCCTCAGCCAATAATCATGTACGATGTGTCTAATATATAAGTATTTTATTGCTCCTTGGTTAATACAGAAATATCAGAAAATGTGAATTAACTAAAAATATTAAAAACTCTATCACTATATCCATTTATAGTCATTAGTATCTTTATATATGTCTTTTCGTATTTAAAATGTATGTACAAAGCAGATATGTATACATTTTCTGTATGTTGAATTATATAGGGTTATGCCATTTTTATGGCTTCAAAAGCTACTATTTTCAGTTAATAGCTAGGCATTGAGAATTTTTTTATTTCAAACAAAACACTAGAGTAAAATTAAAAATTTAGATAATCAAATAGTATTATTTTTAAAAATATAAATATTATTTAAAGGATACATAAAATTTATAAATTGTTGTAAAACTGCTCCAAATAACAGCAACATTACCAAAGCTTGAAAGATAATTACGAGGTAACATTTATATGTAATAAAATTGCTAGTGCTTATTTGGCCAATAGCCTCGGCCAACCTGACTTTAATCTAATTGCTTTTGGCCAGCCTATTTTAATCTAAATAAGTCTTCAGACGATGAAGAACTGTTATTGACAATGATCATGATGATTGAGGGTCAGAACTGAAAAAGAGTAAGAAATCTAAGATTTTATTCAAGAAAGATTTGTGAGAACATAAGAGATAATATAAGTGTGTACCCAGTGACCTGCACTGGGCTAAGCACTTTAGGAATTGAGTATCATTTACTTTCTTAACTCTGGTAAATACAAAGAACGAAAGCCTTTCTATAGATGCCACTTCTGAACCAGAGAAGACTTGGTAAATGACCCCAAATCACATTGTTGGTGAGCAAACCCTATATACTTTGACTCCAAGGCCCATGCAGAATTTGTCTATAGAAGGATTGTACTGAGAGAAGTATGTGGTGGGGTAAAGATTTTTCCCAGGTTCCTTGCTTCACAGCAAGATGACTGTACTGAAAAGATAGATTTCATGTAAAATTGCAATTAATATTTTTCATTTTTTTTCTCCTGTGAAGATACGAGCAGAGACCAGTAGGAATCAAATTAAGGCAAGCAGCTTCATCTCCATATTTCTCCTTTAGGACAAAGCAGAACATAAACTCTGGCAGGAAATTGAATTGTCTATATTCTTATCCTACTGGTGCTGCTCCATCAAATGACATGTTGAAAGAGAATTTATGTTGAAAGAGAATGTTTTAAATGCACTTAGTGCTAATCAAATAAATGTGGGTGAGATTACACATTTTCATTGAGTTCTTTCCTTTTTCTCATTAGTTATTCCTAGTTTTCTTTATGATTATTAACATAACATAACATTAATATCCTCAGGAGGGGCCAGAAAAATTATATGTCATGCTGTGATTCATTAAAGCCAGAGAAAGAACTGCTTCATTTCTCAACTTTTTCACAGATAATTCATTTTATAATCTCAAAAGATAAATTTTCTGCTGTTCAGAACTTTCTATTAATACTTTTTTTCTTTGAAAAATGGCATGTTTTACTATATCTACCTACAAGGGGGAAATTTAACATTTTAAAATCACTGGCTTTTTCCAAGTCAGGGATTGTTTTTATACATAACTTTAGTACAATTCTTTCTAAAAAAAAAAACAAAAACAAAAAAACAAAAAACAAACAAACAAACAAACAAACAAAAAACTAAAAAATTTTGGTGGGCTGGTGAAAGATGGTGGACTAGGTAAAATCAGGGTTTGCCTCCTCTCTGGTCTGTGTTGAAATTACTAGCAAATTATAAAATAATCAACGTGGAGAATCACCTGAAGTCCAGTTGATCATAACACCTACATCTGATAATATAAAGAAAGAGCCACAATAAAGCCGGTAGGAGGAGTAAAGTCCGAATGGAGCTAGACCCACACCCACGGGTGGTGGAGAATCACTGGGAGGGAGAGAAAGGCTGCTCTGAAGGAGAGGTGGGTATTGGCCTTATTTGGGTTTCCCCAGCCCAGGGCCCCAAACTAAAGAAGAGGAGAATGCAATAACTTTGACTATAAAAACCAGAGGGGATTGCAGCCATCTGGGTGAGATGGATGGAGACTGAAACCCTAGACGCCCCTTTGAAGGACACATGCTCAGGCTTTCTGACCTGTGGACACTCACCTGGGACACCGGTGGTGGGTCAGAGGCTCCAGTGGGATTCATACTGAGAAAGTCTGCATTACCTGGCACCAGAATGAGGGCTGGAAGGGCAGCCAACATTGTACCTTAGTCTGGCCCCTGTCCTGGGCATTCAGACCTTGCCAGCTTTACTGTGAAGACACACACACACACACACACACACACACACACACAGGGCCATTAGAAAGCTCAGCCTGCCCCACCCAAATTACAAGATTGCCTGGGGCTTTTGTTGCTGGATGGCTGACTCATCCTGCACCTTTTAGGGCCAAACGTTCACAGCTGGGAGCTAGCCCTGCGAGCTTGTGTTTCCAAGATAGTTTTAGGCAGATCACTGCTGCCAACATGAACTTGGGCAGATCTCAGGAATCTGTGGGCCAGTCCAAGATAGCAGATAGTCTTGCTGTGATCTGGGACTTCTGCTGGAATGCATCAATGGTTACAGAAGTTGTAGCAAGACTGAGGCTGCATTGATCTGATTGCATTGTCTCCCTGAGACCCCACCCCATCCTACCCACAAATTACCCCAGTTGGCCTATTAGCAGTAAACTGCCATAGCCCTGTTCCTCCACACCCCCTGGTCTCCCAGTCCATACAGGCAACAAACTTTGGCTAGCACGGGGCCCGCACTGCATGGAAATCAGTTGCAGGCAGATCTCTGCTGCCTGCGAGAGTTGCAATATTGCTTCTGAGGAGAGCAGGTGTCTGTGGGACCTCCCCAGACCACAGATGGCCTCACTGTGGCCTGTGACTACAGCGGAAAAGTATGGGCAAGAAGTTCAAGCAAAACTGAGGCTGTTTCAGCCTGATGGCCCTTTTATCCCTGAGATCTTGCTTCAGCTAAGCCACAGAGTGCCTGCAGCCCACTGACAGTCGGCCTCCCCTGTCCTGCTTGGCTCTGGGATTGTGCATTCTGCACAAGCAACAGACCTTGGCTAGCACAGTGAATACATTTAGGGGAAAACAGTTGTGGGCAGACCACTGATGCTTTTACAGGCTGAAATATCTCTTGAGGGGATTGCAGTGGTCTGTGGGACTGCCCCAGATAGCAGCCTGTCTCCATATGATCTGTGACTATGACAGGAATGTGCAGATATAGAAATTGCAGAAAACTGAAGCTACTGGCTTGATGGCTCTTGAATCCCTGAACTCTGGCCTCATCCAATCCACAAAGTGCGGTCTGCACAGTGATAGGCAGCTGCCTCTCCCCTGGGGTGGTGCATTCAGGCCTAAGGTGGGCAGTGGCTGACCTTGCTATGATTGGAAATTTGTACAGAGAGCCAAAGAGACAGTGCTGGCATGTAAACTGACACTGCAGTGGCAGGGGGAAATTTACTCAGTAGACTCATGAGACTCCTGGAGTCCTTGCACCACTCAACATGCATATCATCCAGAGGCTCTTCCAGTTTCAGAGACTTATGGGCAACTGACAGGCAGTGTCAGTCCTGGAGGAACACTGGTCTCTCTGCTAAACTGCCCTAGGTCAGGAACAGGGTATAACCAGACCACTACCTATAGCATTATCTGTTCTACTTATAGATGCAGTACAGGCAGCGACCAACTGTGGATTGCTTTGTAGTTCCCACTGGGTAGCCCTGAGAAATCAAAAGTAGAAGCTGACCTTGGTCTTCTGGGGAGTCCCTCCAAAGGGGCCACAAAACCAACGCATTTGGAATCTGGCAACAGACCACAGTGGAGCAACTCCTGACTGGCTCCATTAGTGGTACACACAAAGGGTGGTTGCAACAAATACACAAGCCTGTTAGGGCAATTCCCACTCAGTGAGGTCAGCCCCCACACAGCAACTCTTACCCTGTGGGTATAGCTAATTCCCACATTTAGTCAGCCTGAGCATTAATCCCATTCATTGATGTAGTAACAATAATAAAGGCTTGGCAACAGCAGAAGATCACATACAACCAATGCAAAGATTATGTCCAGAGCCCCCAGCATAGGGGATCAGGGAGAGTCCACCACGTGGCCACACAGGACACCTTCTACAACAGCCATCTGGCCGAGCTTGAGAGATGAAACAAATATTCCTGACACCTAGAAATGAACACAGAGAGGCTAATAAAATGAGAAAACAAAGAAACATGCTGCAAATGAAACAATAGGAGAAAACTCCATAAAATAAGCTAAATGAAATGGAGGCAAGCAACCTACCAGACACAGAGTTCAAAATAATGGTTATAAGGTTGCTCAATGAAGTTAGGGGTAAACTGGATAGCACAATGAGAACCTCAACAGAGAGATAGTAAGCATAAAAAAGGACATAGAAACCATAAAAAAGAAGCAGACAGAAATGAAGAATACAATAACTGAAATGAAGATTACAATAGAAGGATTTAACAGTAGATTGGACAAAGCAGAAGACTGAATCAGTGAACTGGAAGACAAGATAGCAGAATACACCCAATCAGAGCAACAAAAAGAAAAAAAGAATTTAAAAAAAATGAGGATAGTTTAAGAGATCTCTGGGATAATGTGAAGTGTAACAAAATTCGGATCATAAGAGTACCTGAAAGAGAAGAGAGCGAGAGAGGGATTGAGAATCTATTTGAAGAAATAATGACAGAAAACTTTCCTAATCTGGCAAAGGAATTAGGCATACAAATTTAGGAAGCACAAAGAATCCCACAAAGAGGAATTCAAACAGACACCACCAAGATATGTCATAATTAAAATGCCAAAGGTCAAAGACAAAGAGAGAATCTTAAAAGCAGCAAAAAAGGCAGCTAGTTACTTATACAAGGGTACCCCCATACGAATGTCTGCTGATCTCTCAATGGAAACTTTGCAGGCCAGAAGGGACTGGCAAAAAATATTCAAAGTTATGAATAACAAGAATCTACAACCATAAATACACTACCCAGCAAAGCTTTTGATTAAAATGGAGGGGGAGATAAAGAGTTTCCCAGACAGGGAAAAGCTTAAGGATTCATCACCAACAAGCCAGTATTACTAAAAATGTTAAAGGGACTAGTAAAAAGAGAAGGGGTAAGAAAGAAAATAGAAAAAACTAATACAAAAAATAAAATCTCAGTAACTATGTACCTTTCATTAATCACTTTAAATGTAAATGGATTAAATGCTTCCAATCAAAAGACATAGGATAGCCAAATGGATAAGAAACAAGACCCATGCACATGCTGTCTACAAGAGACCCACTTCAGATCAAAAGACACTCACAGACTGAAAGTAAAGGGATGGAAAAAGATACTTCACGCAAATGGAAATTAAAAAAAAAAAAAAAAAAGCCAGGGTAGCAATACTTGTATCAGATGAAATAGACATTAAAACAAGGCTATAATAAGAGACAAAAAATGGCATTACCTAATGATAAAGGGATTGATAAATCAAGAGGCCATAACCCTACTAAACATATATGCACCCAACATAGGAGCACCTACATACATAAAGCAATTATTGACTGACATTAAAGGAGAAATCAATAGTAACACTCATAGTAGGAGACCTTAACACCCCATTGACACCAATGGACGGATCTTCCAGGCAAAGAATCAACTAGGAAACAATGAGCCAAAAAGACACACCAGACCAGATGGATTTAATAGATATTTTCAGATCACTTTACCCCGAAGCAGCAAAATATACATTCATCTCAAGTGCACATGGAACATTTTTCAGGATAGACCACATGTTAAGACACAAAACCGTTCTCAATAAATTTAAGAAGATTGAAATCATATCAACCAACTTCTCCAATCACAATAGTATGAAACTGGAAATCAACTATAAGAAAAAACTGGAAAATGCATAATCATGGAGACTAAATAACAAGCTACTAAACAATGCATGTGTTATCAATGAGATCAAGGGAGAAATCAAAAGATACTTAGAGACAAAAGAAAAAGAAAACACAATGACTGAACATATATGGAACACAGTAAAAGCAGTCCTAAGAGGAAAATTCATAGCAATACGGGCCTACCTTAAGAAACAAGAAAAAGCTCAAATAAGCAGTCTAACTTTACACTTAAAAGTACTAAATAAAGAACAGCAAACAAAGCCCAAAGCAAATACAAGGAAATAATAAAGATCAGAGCAGAAATAAATGAAATAGAGCTTACAAAAAGAATACAAAAGATTAATGAAATCAAAAGCTGGTTCTCTGAAAGGATAAACAAAATTGACAGACTTTTAACCAGACTCAGCAAGGAAAAAAGAGAGGACTCAAATCAATAAAATCAGAAGTAAAAGAGGAGAAATAACAATGGACTCCACAGAAAAACAAAGGATCGTAAGAAAATACTACGAGCAATTATATGCCAACAAATTGGACAGTCTGGAAGAAATGGATACATTCCTAGAAACATACAATCTCCCAAGACTGAGTTGAGAAGAAACATAAATCTTAACAGACCGATTACCACCAATAAATAATCAAAACCATCCCAATAAACAAAAGTCCTAGAACAGATAGCTTCATAGGTGAATTTTACCAAACATTCAAAGAAGAATTAACACCTATTCTTCTCAAATGGTTCCAAAATTTCAAGAAGAGGGAAGGCCCCCAAACTCCTTTTATGAGACCACCATAACCTTGATTCCAAAACCAGAAAAAGACATTACAAAAAAAAACAAACAAACAAAAATAACTATAGGCCGGTATCTCTTATGAACATTGATGCAAAAATACTCAACAAAATATTAGCAAACCGAATTCAGCAATACATTAAAAATATCATACATCATGATCAAGTTAGGTTTATTCCTGTGATGCAAGTTTGGTACAATAGCTGCCAATTAATTAATATGATACACCACATTAACAAATTGAAAGATAAAAACCATATAATCATATAAATAGATGCAGAAAAAGCATTCGACAAAATACAGTATCCATTTATGATAAAAACTTTCAGCAAAGTGAGAATAGAAAAAACACACCTCAACACAATAAAGGCCATATATGACACACCTACAGTTAACATCATACTCAATGGAGAAAGGCTAAAAAATCTTTTTCTTAAGATCACGAACAAGACAGGATGCCTACTTTCACCATTCCTCTTCAACATTGTATTGGAAGTCGTAGCCACCGCAATAAGACAAGAAAGAGAAATAATATTTGTCTGGATTGGAAAGAAAGAAGTACGCTCTTGTTATTTGCTGATGACATGATAGTATGTGTAGAAAACCCTAAAGATCCCACCAAAAATCCATTAGAACTAATCAATGAACTCAGTAAAGTAGCAGGTTATAAAATAAATATTCAGAAGTCAGCAGCATTTTTATACACCAATGATGAACTTTAAGAAAGAGAATTAAAAAAACAATCCCATTTACTATTGCATTAAAAACAGTAAAATACCTGGGAATCAAATGAACCAAGGAGGTGAAAGACCTGTTCTCAGAAAATTATAAGTCAACGAAAAAAGAAACTGAAGAAGATACAAATAAATGGAAGCATATACCATGCTCATGGGTAGGAAGAATCAATATCATTCAAAATGCCATACTACCCAAAGCAATCTATAGATTCAATGCAATCTCTATTGAAATACCAAAGACATTTTTCAGAGAGCTGGGACAAATAATGCTAAAATTTACATGGAACCAGAAAAGAACCTGAATAACCATGGCAATCTTGAGAAAGAACAAAGTTGAAAGTATCACACTACCTGATATCAAACTATTGTACAAGCTACAGTAATCAAAACAGCACGGACCTGGCATAAAAACAGATACATTGATTAATGAAACAGAATGGAGAGCCTAGAAATAAATCCACACCTATACACTCATTTAACATATGACAAAGGAGGTAAGAATATACCATGGAGTAAAGACAGTCTCTTCAATAAATGGTTTTGGGAAAATGGGACAGATACATGCAAAAAAAAAAAAAAAAAAAGATACTGGACTGTCTTCATAAACCATATACAAGAATAGACTCAAAATGGAATAAAGACTTAAACATAAGACCTGAAACCATAAAACTTCTAGAAGAAAACATAAGCAGTAAACTCTCTGATATTGCTAACAGTAATTTCTTTTTGAATATATCTCCCTGGACAAGGGAAACAAAAGAACAAATAAAAAATTGGGCTACATCAAACTAAAAAGTTTTTTTACAGCAAAGGAAACCATCAACAAAATGAAAAAACTACTGACTGATTGGAAGAAGATATTCGCTATAGATACGTCTGATAAGAGGTCAATATACAAAATATATAAAGAACGCATACAACTCAACAACAAAACAACAAACAATCCAATTAAAAAATGGGCAGAAGATCTGCATAGATACTTCTCCAAAGAGGTAATACAGATGGTCAATAGACATATAAAAAGATGTTCAAGGTCACTAATCATCAGAGAAATGAAAATTAAAACCACAATGAGATATCACCTGACACCTGTCAAAATAGCTATCATCATTAAATCAAAGAACAGCAGGTGTTGGCGAGAATGCGGAGAAAAGGGAACCCTCATACATTGTTGCTGAGATTCCAAATTGGTATAGCCACTATGGAAAAACAGCATGGAGGTTTCTCAAAAAATTGGTGGTTTCCTCTGGTTTATTTTACAATTCTCTAGTAGTTAATAAAGTTGAATGCTCACACACACACACACACACACACACACACACACACACACACATATAATTTGCCAATTCTTATATCCTCTTTAATCAGTACCTCTTCTTATTTTATTGCTGTTTTTTTTTTTCTTCACTCATCAGTGTGTTAGAGTTCTTTATATACTCCGGAGATCTTTGGTTTTAAGGTTGTAGCATATCTTGGGGTCAATAGAGTATTTCAAATTACTATGAACTTCATTGACTTTGTCTTTTTATATGTTACTGGGATCCTCAAAAGCCATGATCATCTAGGAATAAAAAATCCTGGGAACAAATAAAATGAAACAAATACAAAAAAAGCTGTAAGTTTACAAAAACTAGTGTAGTTACCACATCGAGTTTCAAGGTATACTTAATCCACTGAGTTTTATTTTTCCTATTCATTAGAATGTATTTTGGCAAAGCAAGACATTTCTTTGTCCATTTTTGAAAAAAAAAAAAAAAACATCGAAAGTCTCTTTGAAGTTTTCAGATATATGGTGTGACTTACGAACTAACCAATGTAAATTATATTCTTCTTATATACATAATCATATTCCAGGCTCTATGGTTTAATTAATGTAAATGGATTAGAACTACTAGAGAATCACCCATTTTTTATGGTATATTTGGAATTATTTTTTTATAATACGTTTTAAATAAACCTAGCACTTTATTCTTCTTATTGGCAATATAAATAGGCAGTTCAAAATAAAAATGAATTTAGAGAAGTATGAATAAAAATCTTTAAAAGGCTCATTTTAATCATTTTTGCTTAGATTTGTGTTACAGTATCAGGTCAATACAACACAAAGTTAACTGGAGGTTTAAGAAATTACAAGACATTTTCAGACAAAAGTATTTCTTATTTGCCTGAAATATCTTTGGAATTGTGTCTTGCATTGCAGGCTCAATTTGAAAAAAAAAATCCAAGATTTTTAAATTGAGTGGCAATATTCCAGACAGATCTCTACCAGATGATGCTAAATGCAGTTCTTGAAACATAATATAGGAAAGTACACAAAATTGTCACTGCTCTAGAACATATAAAATCTTGTACAAAAAATACAAACTTGACTCAAAAGATAATATTCCGTATTATACTCTGGATCGTTACACATTTAATCATCTGAAAGACATGCAGGTATTAAATAAATTTTTAATTCTACTAGAGTGTGATCAGACTTTGAAATATATACACCGTCAATGAATTTAGAAAAGGAAAAATGATTTGGCCATTCACTGAATAAACTATTTTTCCTAATGTATCATGTCCAAGGGCTTAAAACCTGTATAAAAAAGTCATCAAACTTTTTACTTGTAAGGAAATTTTCAGTTAGGTGAGCACTTTTCATTTATTTTGAAGGGCCTGAACTTTCCTCATTCTCTCTCTCTCTCTCTCTCTCTCTCTCTCTCTCTCTCTCTCTCTCTCTATATATATATATATATATATATATATATATATATATATAAGCTTGGAAAAAAATAGTCCCGTTTCTATTTTAAGCAATCAAAATGAAAGCATTCTCAATTAAATTACATTCAAACTAACAAATGTACATTGAATTACTGCTATATGAATGAAATGGTTTTGGATCTCCCTTCTGTGACAATAGAAAGACTGATTTGTGTGGAGAGGAGAAGAGTAAAAGAAATAGAGTAAAGCTAAAATATGAAAAATTATCTTATCTAAACAGTTTATTTGTGCCTACAAAAATAGAGATGGGTTTACCCACTCATACTAATGGCAACTAAACTAAAATTTGTATTTGTTCAGATCAATAAAGGCAAATATATATTAGAAATCTCTCAGCTCTCAACTTAAACAGGGGGGAAAAGTAGGCTTAGAAACAGAGTATTTAGTAGTCATCTGTTTGCATATATCCCACAGAATTCCAAAATAGATATGAAGTCTTTTCTAAAAAAAACATAATATATAAGAACATAAAGAATAGCTAAAGGGAAAGAGAGCACAGACTACCATGGAAACCAGAGCAAAAGTTATCATGATACATGTGTATTACATTCAACCTGTAAAATTGCAAAGATGAATGCAATATTTGACTCTGAGGCTCCAGCAGATTAAAAAGAAAACATTATTAGCTACAACACGGGCTGTGACCATACAACAAAAATATATCAGTTGTTAGGAAAAAACAATTTTCTTGACTTTTGGTTTCTCCAATGGCATTAAATAAGTAAAAAATCTGTGATAGATGCATAATTTTCACAAAGATATTATCAAATCTAAGCTCATAATTTTAACAAGAAGGGACATTTCTAGGAAAATGATGGGTCATGTTACTCTTAATGTTGTGATCAGGCCCAAGAAAGTAATTGAAAGAATATTTGACTTACCTGAAAATAAATAATGAATTCAAGTATTACAGGAATGTCTTGGTCAAACAGGTTAAAAGGCATGGCTATATGTAAAAATAAATGAACATACAAAATTTTAAATCAATACCAATTTGAGATGTTAAGTTTATGGGGTAACATGGCACTTGCTTAGATGAAATTTGATTTCTAGTAGAGAAATTTGGCACACAGATATATGATAGCAGTATAATGTGTTTAAGTGTCAAATTAGACATATGGTAGTTCAGTTATAAGGTCATAGCCCAGAAGGCAATGAACCTTCAGGCACCTATGTATATTCACTTTGTCCAAGGTAGAAACTGTACAAGGTCAGATGACATGGCAATCATGAAGAAAACCATGGTTAGTAAGAGCTCCCAAGAGATACTACTCTCTTAAAACAATGAGAAGTGTTTGTATAAAGATGGGTGTCCATAGTTGGCAAAAAAAAAGATCAAAAGTAATATTTTATGAGACCTTAATTCAGACTGGTACTTGTTTATATCTCCATTATATAGAGCAACTAGGAAGAAAATTGTCACAAAATATTGCACTAGCTTCAAGTGACATAGACCACAAAATCTGTGATACATAAATGATGCTTTGGATTTCAACATTAAGTAATCTAGACTCTTTGAAATTTAAAATGTAGCTCTCAAATATAATAGTATTTTTAGAGCACTTGGCATTTTTTTTCCCATGTCATTATTTTCCTAAGGTAAATAACATACAAACTATCAGAAGTGTTTAAAGACATTCAAGAGCTCCTAGTTCTAAAGCAATATTTGCATAATATAAGACAACTTTGGCCCAGAGTAATAAAATATAGCATCCTATAGGGAGTTATGAGCAGATCTGAGCCTAAATCCAAGTGATTTGACCTCCAGCCCAGTGTTCTTCTACCTGGAATGCATAGTGCATAGTCTCCAGGCCAGAATGCATGGCTGTGAATCCTGGCCTCACCACTGACTAGTTGTACACCTTGGGCAGGTTACCTGTTGTTTCTGTGACTCAGTGTTCTCATCTGTAAATTGAGAATGATCATAGTAGCTACCTCATGGGGTTTTTGAGGGGAATAAATGAGTTAATTTCCTGAGAGATATTTAGAGTACCTAGCACAGTATTATTGGAGCTTAGTGTGTGTCCCTCATAATATGCCAAAGTGGCATATTGATATTTTGAATTAAAGTTATGTAAAGTACAGCCAGCACAAAAAGGTCACTCTGATCCCCCTATGTCCCTTTGAAAGGAGAAAATAAATATTGCATGTGAAAGGTACCTTCCCTGAACCAGAAGGAAAGAGAAACATCTTTAGCACCAGAGAGAGAGAATTCAGGGCTAATAAGCCTGTATAAACAAACCTTGTTCTTTTTATTAATTTACTACTCCAAGCCCAAACATCACTTATTCCTTATTAATTAAGCACACAAACCCAAATTTCTTTGTCCTGTCAAATCTTCATCAATTCATTGTTTTGTCCTCCAAAATGTACAAAAGCTGCCTGCTTTGGCCATTTCTTTAGGTTCCATATCTATGAGACGTCCTGATGTACATATGTAATCTAATTTGATTTTCTTCTGTTAATTTCTTTCATGTAAATTTAGTTTTTAGACCAGTAAGAAGAACCTAGAAAGGTAGAGAAAAAATTCAACCTCCCAAACACTGTATAACATGAGGTAAGAGTTTGCTATCAGTGCCATTTTTGACATGAGCCAGGTGTGACTCTGGTCTAGTAAAAGATGCTACACAGGGGAAAAACATGTATGTGCTGTGATTATTTTCCTTCCATCAGTCTCACTTCTTCAGGCCAGGGCTGGGAACTAGGAGCCCTCAGAAGCCCTAATCTCTGTCAAGAAGCCAATTATATTGCTCTGCATTGTTAACCTTGCATATTTCTATACTTTTGCCACTAAGAAAATTTGTATCCTCTAACAGTGGTTGTGGCTTTTTTTCTCTCTCAATAGCAGCATTCTCCTAAAACTTCTTGTCCCCATTTCAAGCTTATTGAGGAAATGTAATAAAGAATTGGAGATTCGTGAGTGAGAACTCTCCTTTGATGCTTTTTCGAAATATTATTTTCTTGTCCATAAATTTAAATGTCTTCTTTAATAACTCAAGAATGCAATGTTCATAGTCTTTTTGACATCTAGGAGGCATTAAGTCAACATTTTAATTCAATTTTTATGGCACTGAGTTTTTCATATCTGCAATTTGTAGAAGGAGAGATTAATCCTTATTGCATTAAGTTCTGGAAAAATATCAGAGATTTTAAAAATTAATTTTGATCATATTTTGCCTAATAAACTGACATGTAATAAACTAGAAATGTTGGTTAATAAATTGAAAGGTGTTTCTAAAACCAGATTCAACTTGTTACCTTAATAGAGGGAATCATAATTCACATAGGACATCTCAATTTGAATACTATTTAGTTGCCTTCATAATTATTTCCCAGTGTTTCACAGACCCTTAGTATGTTCTGTTATTTTCTGCCAACACTCTACTTCTGCTAAGATTCCAATCCTCCCTTCCTATGAGAAGCAACAAATGATATAGATATTACAAGAAAAAGCCTTGGACTAAGGTAATCTAACTTTGAATTCTGTCTTTGCTGGCTGTAGTAAAGTTACCCAACTTTACTAATCTTTATTTTCACAACAATGCAATTAGGAATAATTGCACCTATCTCGTAACTAGACATTTAATTTATTTATTTGTTTGTTTTGTTTGCTTATTTATTTAAATAAATTCTGTAGACTAAAATAAGTAAAGAATTGCTTATGGTTCTCAAAAAGAAATAAAGACAAATAAATGATAGCTATTGTTATCAATAAGAAATATATATTGATTAATATTTCTCAAAGGCCTAAGAGGAACAAAAAGTTAATGCTTAAAGGTTAAGTTTAATCTTCTTTAACTCACAAAGAAAATTATGAGTAATATAACAAATATACATGACTTTTCAATTTTGTTTATGTTGGTCAAATAGTTGCTTTCAAAATTTTTTTGTACATTATGGATGCTGTTTCTCTGAGTATAAAAAAATGTGTTGTAAATATTTGCTTTCAGCTTATCACTTGCCCTTTAATCATTTATAGCATCTTTGTCACAGTAGTCTATTATTCTGATGTAACCAAATCTATCAGTCATTTTTCATTAGAATAGGAGACTTCAGTTAGTGCTATTCAGCTAATGGCCTGCACCCAAAAAAGGGTAAATCAGAATCTTCTGGGGGATTCTGACACGTATTCCTTGCTGAATTAGAAATGGAAGTATGACCCCACAGTGAGCATTACTGCCAAACTGTTGCAACTGGTACTGATATCACTGATGATGTGTAGGGGAATAAATGTAAAAAAACCCCACAGTTATACAACCAAGAAATATAAATACAGTAACACAAATCTTTGCTCTGGAATGTGAATATGAGGTTCATATTCAAACCAAATTAGGAAAAATGGATACCACTGGAGATAACAGCTTTTAAAATAATGGTTTTCATGTTCTAACAGTATTGATGATGTTCCTCCTACCTTTGGAATTATTTTTTACTTTGCTAAAATATGCATCACATAAAAGTTACCATTTTAACCATTTAAAGTGTACAATTCAGTTACGTTAGATATATTTGCACTGTTCTGAAACCATCACCACCACTGATATCTAGTACTTTTTCATCTTCCCAAATTAAAACTCTGTGACCATTAAATAATAACTCCTCAATCCACCCTCCTCATAGCCCCTAGTAACCACCATTCTATTTTCTATCTCTATAAATTGAGCTATTCTAGGAACCTCAAACCATATAGTATTTGTTCTGTTTCTGGCTTAATTCACTTAGTGTGTGTGTGTGCATGTGTGTGTGTGTGTGTGTGTATGTGTGTGTGTGTGTGTGTGTGTATTTATATATATATATTTTTAAGACTGAATAACATTCCATTGTTATGTATATACCACATTTTGTTCATCCATTCATCTGTTAATGGTTGTTTCCACACTTTAAGTTACTGTGAATAATAATACCATGAATTTTGACATAGAGATACTTGAGTTCAAGTCCCTGCTTTTAATTTTTTTGGATATATACTAAAGCTATACTTTTAACTGATGCTAATTCTTGTATTAAAAGGTGAAGAGAGAAATTACCAGGAAGAATACCAATGCCATGGAATTAAAAAAGTTCCTAGTACTCAGTTATAAAAGAAAATTGTTTTCATATGGGGTGTTATACAGGGAATATCAAATAATGTAGTAAAAATATGTATTTCTTGCTGTAAATAAAATTTAAATAGTAAAAAACACTATTGGTAAATATAACAAAATTGCCTTATTAAATATTTATACTTTTGTTTACACGGCAAGACTATGAATTTACAGAAAATTCATTTTAAAAAGTCAACAATCTTTGAGAAAAACAGACACAAGTATAAACTATTTGATTAAAAAATATTCTGACATTACAAGACTATTAAGAATTACTTTATCTTAAAATGCAGAACCATGGTTGAGACAAAAAATGTTCGAACAAACCATTAAATAAACTGTATATTTTTGACATATAATTAAAAACAAAAGAATATTTTAAGCTCAAAGCTGTTTACATAGAAGCAATGATTGATAAATTTGGTAAAATATATAAATAAACAACAAAAAATACAAGCTGACAACAACAACAAAAAATTAGATCTTGGATGTGCAATTTACTAAGCCCTTGAAAAGATACATTGACTGTAGTGACTCATATCATATAGGCAGTCTTGAATTGTCATACATACCCTTATACACACAAACACATACGTGCAATCAGAAAGAAATATTGTGGCTTTCTTTCTTGAGACTATAGGGTAATTAAGGTTAAATGTGATCGTAAGAGAGAAACCCTGGTCCAAAAGGATTAGTGTCCTGGTTCCTGACACAGAGCTCCTAAAACCCCTTGTAAATAGGGGTGACAGGAGAATATTTTGTTCTAACATTTAGTCTGTTACCCCCGTTCCTGATACATAGCTCCTAAGACCTTTCTAAATTCCTGAGTGATAGGAACATCTGATACTGAGCTCCTAAATCACAGAGAATTTCCTGGGTGATAGGAATATCTTTGGCTCCAATGAGGTGACCCTTGGTGGGCTTCAAGATGGGTGTGGGTTACAGAAAGAAAAAGTCATGATTTAGAAGCTTTACCCTTCATTTCTATACCTCACTCTCCAGAGAGGGAAAATAGCTAAAAATGGAGTTAATAATTGATCATGCCTATGTGATAAAGTCTCCATAAAAATCTCTAAAATATGAAGTTTGGAGAGCTTCCGGGTTGGTGAATACATCTACCTACCAGGAGGATGGTGTGCCTGAACTCTATGGAAACAGAAGTTTTTGAACTGGGATGCTTCCCAGTCTTACCCTATGTATCTCCTCATCTAGCTGTTCAACTGCATCCTTTAACACATCCTTTAGTGCATAATACACTGGTAAATGCAAGTAAGTGTTTCCCTGAGTTCTGTGGCCTGTTCTAGAAACTAACTGAATACAAGAAGGGGTGTTGTGAGAACTTTTGATTTATAGGCAAGTCAGACAGACAAAAGTTGTCAGTGTCTTAAGGACCTACTCATTTTTAATTGGCATCTGAATTAGGAGGCAGGCTTGTGGGACTGAGCTTTAACTTGTGGGGTCCACACGAACTCCAGTTAGTACTAGAATTAAATTGAATTGTAGGACACCCACCTGGTGTTGGTGAGAATTGCTCGATGAGTGGCACTTTTTTTTTTTAGTGTCTGACTTTTATTGATTTCTTGTTTTCTCAAACCCAGCATTAAGAAAAAGTCATCTGAGGTCTTGGTTTTGTCATGGGTAGAGGTGGGGGTGGGCCAGCAGTCACTGGGGAGGAGAGCACCAATGTGGTGTGATGGGTCCTTCGCATGATGTGTGAGAAGTGTTGTAAGTGTGATAGTAGTGTTAAAGGAGAAACATAAAAGTAGAGTGTACTTTTTTCCTTTATAGTGTACATTAGGATAGTAGCAAACTTTTTTGATCATTTGCTAAATCCTTTGGAAAGAGTGAAAAAAGACATTTTGTCTATAGGATATGACTTAATAGCTGAATTGATTCATCCTCACTTGGCATAAGTGTATCTTTGAAAGTTTTTATGAAAATTATGGACCATATTTCCATAAAAAAGACTAGTAAGCATATGAGTAAAGAGTTTTCATTTTAGAGCCATCATGGGCTCCAAGGATCTCATCAAAAACTGCTGCTTTCCAATGCCACTTGTGAAACAAACTAGATTTTCAGAAATATGGGAAGAGAAAAGTAAATTACAATATGTTCACATGGTGGAATATTAAACAATCATGAAAATGATATTTTTGAAGAATATCTAATGATATAGTTTTGATATAACATTAACTAAAGAGAAAAAAACCAAGATTTTAAAGCCAAAAATATATGATCAGAATTATATATTTGTGTGTGTGTGTGTGTGTGTGTGTGGGTATGTCCATGTGTGTGTAGTCCTGGGAGGGGAGACTGAAAATATGCAAATTTTAAAAGCATTCAAAAGTACAGTATTATAAATTATTTTCTTCTTTATATACTTTCCTTAATTTTATGCAATGATAGTACTTTTTAATTAAGAAAAAGTTAATGTTAAATAAGTTGAAAGACTACAGGGAAAAGAAACAGAAGTTATAAAGCATAATATACAAAATGAAACATCTTTGGTTCCTTTCCATGCCTTTTCTAAAACATCACCTCTTGCATCTAAAGAGTCTGGGGAGACACCATGTGAATCTTTACTATTTTTGCATCAATGAGCCCTAAATGCTGGTTAATGCTGGTTAAACATACAATATTTCCCCCTAAAATAAAAAGAATTTGTTCACTTGTTTGTCTGTAAGAAGATATTTCCTCAGATACATATGATTTACTTTAAAGATTTAACCAAGAAGCAATGACTACAGAGAGAAGTAACTTTGCAAAACACAATCTAATTATTCTTTATCTGTGTAGCTTTGTTTCATTCATTAGTCATCTGGTACACAACATATTTAATAATTAAATTTTTGCAGAAATTTTAGAAGCAATACAAGTGAAGCAATTTAACTACAACTACTTAGTGCAATGAACATGTTAAATTTAGTCCTTAGGAAGTATTTAATCAACTCTTGTTAAATAGGGGCTTTTAGTTCCTGCAATTTTCATTAAATTCGAGCATTATCTTAAATCTTTCCAAAACTTCTAAGAAGAAAAAAATTTTTGAAGCAACATAAACTTGTCAATTTTGAAATGTTCTAGTAAGTCAGCTATTTAAATTTCCAAGCATCAGTCATAGTAAAAATAAAAATTAAATTTTCATTATGATAGAAAGTAAAATAATACACCACTCTTCTACACCTGTCCCCTCACTGCTCTCCTAAATATTTTAGTCAACCACATTTGGGGTCTAAATTGGTTTTTGAAAAGGTAAAGTAGAATTTCTTGGTTTGTTTGCCAAGCTTCTCTTCCTCCCTTATTTTGGACACAGAACTCCATTTTTTTTTCCTCCCTTGGGTTACTATACTTCAACATACCATATGCTCTTAGTGAAACTGTCAATCACAGTGCTTTGCAGTCCATCCTTGGCCAAGCGTACATGTATGTCTTAATCCAGGCTAATCAGATGATCATCCTCAGTCGCTTGACCCTTGTGCTTTAGGTATAAGATCCCAGGTGTGTCTATGGCATTGCCACCACCCCCCATGCCAAAAACAAAAAACAAACAAACAAAAAACAAACAAACAAACAAAAACAATGTTCTGAGTTTCTGATCAAGATCGCTAAAGCTTATCTGTTTTTTGGGGGGGGGCGGGGGGAGGTCCTTCCTTAGACTCTATTCAACTTTTCCTTTGTGCAAGCCACCAAATATTCTTTTGATAAGTTCTTTTTAGTATGCTTCCAATCAAATAACCATCCCAAGTATAGTGGAGAATGACCAATTTAGTTCATGTCAGAGAAATGGGGCCATATTTTCCAACCTACAGAATGAGTTTGCATTTTCCCTCCCAAAGTACCAAAGACATTATAAAATACAAATTTTCCACTTAGTGTTCAAAACTTAATCAAGTATTATATTTTTTTTTCCTATTTTCTCCTTTGCAAAATAGATGATTATATTATTATGATATTAATTTGAGGGTAAATATTGTCTGTGTTCTTGTTCATGCATTGTCTGATTGTCTATAAAGATCAGGGTACTCACATTTAAAGACTCTTAAAGGAATGACTGCTTTTCTAATATGTCCCAAACTACAAGCATTAGTTATGCAAAGTACTTAGAGAAAAACACATGGAATCCTATATACAATTATTATGAGGAATAAATGAATCATTTTTCATATGTTATTGCTATATTTTTAAACATCATTCAAACATATCATCACTAGTAATAACAATAAAAATAATAATATTAATTATAGCTTTTTAAATAGGGTATTGTTCTCATAAGTTAAGTACTTTGCAGATAGCATTTTGCTTGAAATATTTATCCTGATATATAATGTTGAAGATTCTAAAGCTTAGAGAGGTTAGTAAAGATCAAAGATGTGTATGGAATGCAGGCCCATCTGATACCAAAGTCAGGGAAACTTGAACAATTTATTACATTAAATTTTTAGGTACCTGCCTTTTCTCTACTATTCTATTAAGGTAATTTTTAATTTGAGTTGTGCCACTGGTAAATCATCATAATGTTATGACATTATTAATAAATGTTTTTTATAAAATTTCTCTTTACCTCTTGTTCTTTAATCTCATATATATCTTAGCATTTATGGAATATCATCTAATAGGAATCTTCTATTAGTTAAACTGAGATGCTGGACTGGCTAGAGTATCCAACTTACTTGTGCATTTTAATAAAACATAAGCGTAGCAATCTCTATCAAGGAATCTTAATAGAAAACATATGCCGTAAATAAATGAGGTTGGACTTTGAAAACTGAAAGTGATAGCATTAAAATAATGATTTCCCTTAAATTGTCTGTCTGCAATTATTTTCAAGATATTACATAGGGGATTAATTAGGTACAAAACATCAAGAGGAAACAAAACAAGAACAGGACTGATTAATTGAACTTATAAAAGTTCCTGGGGATAAAAAATGAATTAGCTTTGGAAGAAGACTTGTGTTTTGAATATCAGTTAAAAAGAATGACAAACTAAATTTATGTTTCTTATTTCTGAAACATAAAATTCTCAGTTTGTGCTTTTGGATGTATATAATATGTAAATTAAACTTAAATGTAGGCCTCAAAAGTATAAAAATTATAAAATCAGGAAATATTTAAGAATACAATAAATTGTTAACCATGTACTCTGTAGATAAAACCAAAAAATTCTTTACCTACTGTAATTTCCTTGTTTCTTCCACAGAAAAGTTGTCACTATCTGACATTAAATGTAGTTGCTGTGTGGTCAAACTGACTGTCATTAAACATATTTTCTTTAGTTGTAAATTTTCTTGAACATCAGTAATGTTTGATGTTTTCTCCATCTTCTACCTCTCTTGAAATTCCTCTTCTCCTTTGGCCAATATGTCATTATTACATACAGTTAACTACTCTTTTCCATGGCCTCTTCAGTGGCTGTTTCTTTCTCATTCGCAAAATGGAGGGCCTCTCCAAACTCAGTTTTTTGCTCTTTTCTCCTGCCAGTCTCTCCGAGAGACAGGGCTAGATGACCCTGGAGGCTGCTTAATTCTTCTCTTTTGACAGATAAACATGTATGTCATTGGATCAGGGTTGGCTCAATGGAGCTAAACTGCCTCTTCCTGGTACAAGCTGCTTAGCTTCATCAGCTCCACTGCTTTAGCATGTTTCCTTGACCAGAAAGCTCCCATTGTTACATGGTCAATGCGTTTTTCCTTATCTTACTTCCAAATTCCCGTTCAAAACGTAGAGTAGTACTATTTTAAGTATGCTTTCAGCTCTTTTTATAGTGTGTTTGGGTATGTACAAATTAGGTTCTTCTCTCTTTGGGTTAGAGAAACTAGAGAGATGTTTTCTTTTTTCCTTTGGTGGCTTTCTGCCTGATTTCCCAAATTTAACTTCATTTTATGTTTATACCCTGTGATGCTAGTGACCCTTCGCATAACAATCCCTTGGCTTAAGTAATCATTCTATATGATTTCTTCCAAAGTCTATATGCTCAGCCTTGAACCTCTTTTGAATTTTCACTTTCTCATTTCCAACTATTTTCTTGATTTAACTTATGTTAATAAGGTTCGAAAGTATAAAAATTATCTTCATTTTATTCCTTTCTCTTCATCTCCAGTCATCAAATCCTAACAACTTTTCTTTTGTACATGTCCTATATTTTCCCCATCTCACTGGCTATAATGATTACTTTTATGTGTTAACTTGATTGAACTAAGGGAAGTCCAGATATTATGATTGAGTGCATCTGTGAGGGTATTCAGGATGTGAATCAGTAGACTGAATAGAGAAGGTCACTCTCCCGATGTGGGTGGGCATCATCCAATTTGTTGAGGGCCTGAATAGTCAGTATAAAAAGGTGGAGAAACAACAAATGTGCTCTCTGCTTGATCTTTACCATCAATCTTCTTCTGATCTCTAACATTGGTATTCCTTGTTTTGGGGCCTTCAAGTAGACTGGGGCTTACGCCATTTCCATTCACTCCTGGTTCTCAGGCCATTGGACTTGAACTGAAATTATGCTACCAACTTTTTGGGCCTCCAACTTACAATCATGGCTATGGCACTTCTTAAGTCTTTGCAATGATGTGAACCAATCTCTCAAAATAAATTTATCTATGTCTATATCTGTGAACTTATCTATCATCTATCTGTCTTTCTATCATCTATCATCTATCTGTCCATCATCTGTCTATCTATCTATCTATCTATCTATCTATCTATCTATCTATCTATATCTATCATCTATCTATCATCTATCTATCTATCCATCCATCTATCTATCACCTCTCTCTCTCTCTCTCTCTCTCTCTCTCTCTCTCTCTCTCTCTCTCTCTCTCTCTCTCTCTCCCTCTGTATCAAACCTATCAGTTCTCTTTATCTGGAGAATCCTAAGACACTAGCCCAATATTTGTTCAGGTATTGACTCTCCTTTTAACATTTATTCTATCTCTTTCCAAGCTATCGTACACAGTGAACTAAACTACTAAACTTCGTCATGTTATTTCTCTCCCTAAAGAAAATCTGCAGGCACATATTTTCTGCATTTGTATTTCAAATAGTTGTGAAAAAATTAAAACTAAAAACATACAGGTAGCATCCTACATACTCAGATTTTCCTGTTCTACTTCCAGATATCGTAATTCTGTAGGCTTGAGGAAAAGAAGTACAACAAATATTTTAAACAAGCATCTCAAGTAATTCAAAAACTATATTTTGAGAAACACTGCTGTATATGTGTCTTTCACTTTCCTGTTTTCCATTTCTCTTCGTGAATTCATTGGCACTGCTATGCTACTCACTGTCCTCTGAAATCACCTTGTAGATTCCTTTCCCTAAGCTTTTTCTTCTAATTTTCTCCCTCAATGGTTTCTCATTCTTCTTCCACCTACACTAATTAGAATCAATTGCATTAAACAAAACCAGTTCTTGCTTCAAATAAAGTTTCCACTTCTTCCTCAATCAAGAAGCTATTTAGTTCACCACAGCATTTATTTTCTTTACACTCAAACCATGTATGTTTATTTTTCTCTGATAGCAATTAACCACATACTTCTTTGGTGTTACTACTTATTTTTATGCTTATGCATCATAGCTTCTCCACCAGAATACAAACTCCTTGAAGACCACAATACCATCTTTCTTATCTCGTTACCTAACTCAGAAAAATGCTTATGCTTATCAAGTACTCAATATATTCATTTAATGTATAGTTTTGGCATGATTCTTCTAGCATGAAAATAATGTTTCAGGAGCCACGTGACAGAAAATAGGTTCATATTACATGTATTTCAATGATAAAAGGAGCATAGTTGTTACAAGTAAAATAATAACTTAAAAAGTATTAGTCTGTAAGAAAGGTTATATATTTGTATATACACAAAAACACATATAATATTTGCTTGGTATACTTTGTTCTTGTAAATCTCTCAGTGTGTCCGTTTATACAATTTAGGATATTTTTCCTAAAAATAAGATATATATCTTTCCTGCATAACTAAATATGAAATAAAGATCAAGTCTTCATGTCTCTTATATAAATTATCTTGATTCTACATACGTATAAGTAAAAACACTGCCATTAATCAAAAAGCAATAACAATTACAAGAAGACCCACAAAGCCTTTGCCAATCTATGTAACATAATCAAGGATAATAAGTAATATCTGATATCAGGATCAGAAACAGCAGAATCCCAGAATCCTATGTTGTACATATATTTACCATTTCTATCTTAGAATTTCCATCTTAGTTCTGTTTTTTGGCCATGTATTTAGCATTTTATTATCATTTCATATGTTTAATTTGTAAAATGTCTTTGTAAATGTAGTGCAATTCATAATTACTAAGAAAGATTATAAAATTATGTTTCTATTAATTCGTGTAGATCAGAATTACATAAATTTTGGACAAAGTCAATCATAACAAGCTCTAAGAGTAAGTACAACATAATTTTTCTATGTAAGTAATAAATGTGAAAAGGTAAAGTTCAATAGAGCAATAGATAACAGGACAGCATTTCTTTGATAGAAAACATCAGAGCATGCACTGCAGGGTGAAAAAATTAATACTCCTTCTACCTTCTAAGGTCTTCTGGCTGGACTAAAAACCAAATTAACATGAGAGATTAACAGGAAAAAAATGACCAAATTTATTATGCATGTAAATACAAACATTCCATAAGAATATGAGACCAGATGACAAATTAGGACATTAAGGCTTATATGACATTTTAAGCTAAGAAGACGTGAGGTCTAGGGGGTTGGTTTGGGACTTCAAAGGGCAGGACAGCAATTTGCATGGAGACAGAAAATCAAATGTTTGCTGAACAAATTTTTGTTGGGCCATCTTTAAAAATGGGACATAGGACTTTGATCTAATGGGCCTTGCTGATTTCTCCTTGTCTATCATACCTCATTCATATTAAACTATAGGTATCTATGATAATAGGACCCTTCTTGTAGACAGTTATGAAGAAGTTCAGAATTTTTTCTGAGTCTTTATTTTCTTAAAAATAACCAGCTAAAATAACCAATACCCCAAAAGGCATATTTTGAGATGCCAAATTCTACTTCCCCTCAGCATCAAACATAATTTACTAGGTAAATTGTCTATTGTACACACAAAAGTGAATTCACTCTTTTCCCCTGAAATAGATCTTCTCCATCTCCATACTGTTATCTATACTCTCCCCTCCTTCAGGATTCATCTCAAATTGTATCTCCTCTGAAATCATCCATGTGGTACCTATGCTCCTGAGATGGAAACTGAGCAATATGGAATTAGATAATATATCCTTGCCTTTGAGAACTCATAGGTCAGATGTATTTGTTTCCCATAATACAGGAATAATGGATGATTAAAGAAAGTTTCAAAAATGAGATGACTTTTACACTCAGCCTTGTAAAATAGAAGTTTATCTGTAAAACGGTAAAGGAAGGATATCTTAAGGTAATAGTGCAAACAAAAGCAGCAGGGTGTAGTTATTCCTTGAGATTAAAGGAAAATAACTCAGTCAATGTGGAAACTGAGAAACACAGTGGCTTAGAAAATGCCAAGCAAAAAAGGATCGAGAACAGTACTGAAGGTGAGAAAATTAAACTTCCAAAGGTTCATTCTATTTATATTTCTCCTATGTGGTTCTTTCCCCCATATTTCCTTCTACTATATAAACATAATATTGAAATTTATTTTTTTGTCTTATTAATGGGGAGCTTTTTTATTTCCTTAGCATATTCAACCAAAAAACTTCAGCAGCTTGTTTAGGCTGGTCAAAATAGAATATGTCACTGAGAGAAAAGAGTGTTCACTTTCCATTTGTTATGAAGGAAAAAAAATGAATCTAATGGCTATACTAAATCTTTAGCAAAATATTTTAAAAAACTAGGGCCGTATTACTTTATAGTGAAAACCTGATCTTGCTTATATAACAATAAACTTCAGAGGGTCAGTTACTGAATTCATAAACGATGTGAATGATTAATGTATTTAGGAGAAAATTCTGATTATTTTTCTCCATATTTTTCATGGCTAAAATTAATTTTATGCTTATGTTATCGAAATAATGGCTTCAGTTTTCCATTTATGGAAATGTTGCCATTTCTGTAATGTATCTGATTTTAACAAGTTTCAGCTGTTCTGTGCATAGTTTTATGTGCACAGTGACTTAGAAAATGGCAAGCAAAACAGAACTGAGAACCCCACAGAAGCTAAGAAAATGAGACTTCAGAAGGTTTATCCTATTCACATTCCTGCTATGTGGTTCTTTTCTCCATATTTAATAAGGCATAGTTTGCCTCTATTGAAATGAGGGTTTTCTACAATAGATGGACCTAGAGGGTATTATGCTGAGTCAAATAGCTCAGACCGACAAAGACAAATATCATATGATTTCCCTTATATGTGAAATCTAAAAAAAATAATTAATGAACAACAGAAACAGACTCATAGATACAGAAAAAATTTTGATGGTTGCCAGATGGAAGGAGGTGTTGGGGGATGGGTGAATGGAGGAAAAGGATCAAGAAGTACAAATTGGTAGTTACAAAATTGTCATGGTGATGTAAATTATAACAAAGGGAATATAGTCAATAGTATTGTAATAATTATGTATGGGTCAAAGGGGTACTAGATGTATCAGAGTGATCACTTCATCAATTATATAAATGTCTAATCACTATGTAGTACACCTGAAACTAATATAATGTTGTATGTCAAGTGTAATTAAAAATTAAAAAAAAAAATACTTAAAAATGAGAGTTTCCAATTGCATAGTCCTAGGGCTTTATTATCAATCAAATGATTACTGTCTCAGAAACAGAATATAAGGTTGCAAAAATATCTGTGAATCAATGAATGATCTCTATTTTGAATCCCAAATCAAATTTAGACTAAAATGGCTAAGAAAATATTAAATTATTAACTATATTAATTAAACAAAAGTACTTAAGGATGAAAAAATATATAACTCCTAAGTTTTGGCCCCATTGCTTACTCTTAGAGAACCAGTTTATTCATTCCTTAACTCTTAAATATTCTCATTTTAATTCTCCATGGAAGCCCTATAAAATGTTTTCCTCATGAAACATGATTTTCCTTCATATTATATTTGAAAAATTATATATTATAATCTATACTCTAATTAAGAAAAGTAAAAGTAAATCACACATCACTGTCACCTGTTCAAAAAATCAATTTTGGGAGGAATATTGCCTCAATGTATTTGGATTCATAAATGTATTAATAAAATTCCATAACCATTTTAAAATTACATTTTCAGCAAAGTTATTTTTCACATACTGGTTTTCATAGTGGCTGTACCAATTTGCTGTGCCACCAGCAGTGTATGAGTGTTCCTTTTTCTTTGCAACCTCTCCAACATTTGTTATTACTTGTCTTGTTGATAATAGCTATTCTAACAGGTGTGATATGGTATCTCATTGTGGTTTTGATTTGCATTTCCCTAATAGCTAGCAATGATGAGCATCTTGTAATATGTTTCTTGGCCATTTGTATGTCTTGTTGGGAGAAATGTCTGTTTAGTTCTTCTGCCCATGTTTTGATTGGATTATTTGTTTTGTTGTTGTTATTGAGTTGTACGTGTTCTTTGTATATTTTGGATATTAGGCCCTTATCGGAGGCATTGCTTACATATATTTTCTCCCATTCAGATGGTTGTCTCTTTACCTTGTTGATGGTTTCTTTTGCTGTTCAGAAGCTTTTTAGTTTGATGTAGTCCCATTCATTTAGTTTTGCTTTTACTTCCCTTGCCTTTGAGGTCGAATTCATAAAATTCCCTTTTAGTCCAAGGTCCTTGAGTTTAGTTCCTATGTTTTCTTCTATGCAGTTTATTGTTTCAGGTCTTATGTTCATGTCGTTAATCCATTTTGAGTTCATTTTGGTGTGTGGTAATAGACAACAGTCTAGTTTCATTCTTTTGCAAGTGGCTTTCCAGTTTTCCCAGCACCATTTATTGAAGAGGCTTTTCTTTCTCCATTGTATGTTTTTGGCTTTTTTTTTTTTTTTTTCGAAAAATATTTGCCTATATTAACATGGGTTTATTTCTGGACTCTCAATTCTGTTCCATTGATCTGTGTGTCTGTTTTTCTGCCAATACCATGCCATTTTGATTATTGTCACTTTGTAGTATAATTTATAGTCAGGCTGAGTGATACTTCCAGCCTTGTTCTTTTTTTCTAAGGATGGCCTTGGTGATTACGGGTCTCCTGTGCTTCCACACAAATGTGACGATTTTTTGTTCTATTTATTTAAAAAATGCTGATGGGATTTTGATTAGGATTGCACTAGTCATTTTAACTATGTTGATTCTTCCAATCCAAGAACATGGGATATCTTTCCATTTCTTCATATCTTCTTCGATTTCTTTAAACAGAGTCTTACAGTTTCATAAGTTTCATTAGATTTATTCCTAGGTGCTCTTTGTTCTTATTTTAAATATCTTCCATAATCTGTATCTGTTTCTTGCATATTTCTTCATAATTTTAGGTTTATTTTATCTGATTCTTTTGTCTAAACTTCTAAGTTAATACTTAGTTTTTCATCATTTCTAATATATGCTTACTGTGTTTGGAAATGTCCTTTCAAACCTTTCCTATTCCTTCTTCAGGATACAGTTCAAGTTCAATCCATTTGAAAAGTCTTCTCTGATCACTCACTCATTTATTAGTTGTTCACTCTTCTGTACTATGCTGCACTGTGTACTACCACTAGCCCTCTCTGCAGGTCCTGAACTGATAGTCAGTGATGTGCTAAACCGAGAGCTTGTTGAACAGAAAATAACAATGGCAGCAGCAACAACAACAACAACAACAACAACAACAACATAAAAGTTATATCATATTTGTGACTTATTGGGGTATACTTTCTCTTTACCACTTTTATTTTAGCAGTCGTCTAATGAACTGTCCAAAATTACTTAGTCTTTCTGTTTATTTATCAATTCTTGAAACATTTGCTCTTTAAAAATGCTTTCTGTTAACTTAAACTATTTTATTCATAATTCGTTTATTCAGTTTGTCATATATTTATTATGTTACCCACTACTTCCAAATATGATTAACGAAGTTTAAAAGATAAAAGTCGTTAGGAAAGGGAAAAAGTATATCTAGAAGCCCTGGATTAAAAAACTTAATGCAATCAAGTGAAAATGTAATCCTAGCTTGTGAAAATCAGAGGGCTACATAGTTTCCTGTCTCTCAATGTGAAACAATTTCACTGATTCAACAAATATTTCAAATATCCTTGGGTTAAAGTTTGCATTTTGGAATTTGAGAAAATTGATTAAGGTGACAATGTAATATTCAAATCTTCCAGGATCCTACATTCTTACAAACAGACAGAGATTTGGATAGCCAAATATTGGGAGACAGTAAACCTTGGGCCTTTTGTACTTCTATACATCTTGCTGATTGTGCCAAAGTGGCAATGCCCTGACCGATTTTTACCTGGGACACAGGACTGTCTATGGCAGCTGGCATTTCCAAAAAGTGAAATAATATTTGCAAGAATGCATCATATAGTCCAGCAATTTATCTGATTTCCCATTTGACAAAGACTTGTTATTGCTTGCTATCACAGTGACAGAATCTCTCCGTTTAGAGTTCTTTTGTGGTGTACTCTACTCATGAGCAGGTTTCATCTGGCCCTATAATTTTCCTGTGAAGTTTGGGGCTTAGGGAGAGCTGCTGATTACTATGCTCATTCTCCTCCTCCTCCTCCTCCTCCTCCTCCTCCTCCTCCTCCTCCTTCTCCTCCTCCTCCTTAGTATTTTTTGTTGTAATAAAGTCTTTCATTTCTGCCCAGATATCTTTTGTCTTTTATCAAGATTTATGGACCTTTAGTGAGGTAAATTAATAACCTGTATAGTTATTTATGTGGAAATTCTCCTACTTCTTAGTCTCCTCCCCACGATCAAACTTATTTAAGTAGGAAAATATAGCCTCAAACCAAAACCCCACAGATAATATCTGCAATTAAATAAAGCAATAAGCTAACTTCCAAATCACAGAATATGAGTGGTTGTGGAAAACAACTGACATAAACAAAGTCTCTATAATATAATATCAGCAAGTATGATGACAACTACTTTCAAGGATGTTCAGTGAGGATTTCTGTTGATCATAAGAGCCAGTGAAACTCAAAGTTGTCCAGCTGCACTAAATAAAAAAGTTACTAAGCCAATAAGAAAGCAGTAGCAGGATAAAAGTCCACACTAAGGAGAAAATACTGAGAGCAGAATATAAATTGAGCAGGACAGACACAATAGGGACAAAAAGAAAAAAGAAAAGAAAATTTCTCCAATCAAAGTGGGAACACAGAAAAAAGCAAGTGGATTTCAAAAATAAAAAGATATGTATTTTGAACACTTTCCAAAATAATTAAAACAGGTATTCTAGAACTGTGAACTAGAAAAGCTATCCTAGCACAACTTTTTTTTCTTCTTTTTTTTTTTTATCTTCCTTTTTTAAAAGCGTGAAGAAGTTAATTTTATTTAAACCTGAATTATAGAAAAGGATCATGGTCAAAGTCATAAAGTAAAAAGAGAATAGAAAGTAAAATAATAGCACTAAGAAAATGAAGCTATTTTTTAAAAAGATAAAAACTGCATCTTCATGTTTTGAAACAAGATAATTTATTTAAAAATAGAGAAGCTATAAAAACATGCATCAGAATTAGAAAAAAATATAAACAAAAACATTTAAAATCTAAATCTAATGAATAAAGATATTAAATAGGTAATACATAGGTAATATAAAAGTCAGGAGAAGGTTCATCAGTTATATAATAAGAGTCTCCTAAGATGAAAAACAAATTAAGAAAATAGAAAAAATAATACAATATAGAATTCAAGAAAACTTTCCTGAAATAGTACTTGATGGATATATAATATATATGCAGGAAATGACTCAGAATATCCAAAGTGGAGGTATATTAAATAAATATACCTTTAAAAATGTATATTTTAAAAAAGTTGACCTTAAAAAAGTAAACTCTATGAAAACTTGAAATAAGTCCAACACCCACTTAAAAAGAAAACCAGTTAGTAGTTGTACCTTTTGACAGTAATGCCTCATAGAAGAAGAAAATGGAATAATATATTTGTCAAAGAAAAAAATATGAGTCAAGGCTCACATAAAATATCTAGCCAAATTTAGGTTCAGTTACAAGAGTCTCAGCTAAACTCTAAATAATGCATATGAACATAGCAAATGCTGATCCTATGAGCCTGCTCTACTAGAACACAAGATACAAATAACTACATGACTGACTAAATCCATATAAACATTGACAAAACAATGTTACTTCAAATTAGATGTGCGGGAAAGGTAGAGATGAAGCAGAAGCATTGCTCACAGTAGAAAATATACAAACGATAGCCAAAAGAAAATAAAAAAGAATGCTAAGCATATTATGTAAAGTAAAAGTAAGGATTAGAAATAGAGTCAGCAAACTACAGTCCCTTGGTCAAGGATGGCTCACATTTGTTTTAGTAAGTAAAATTTTGTTGGAGCACAGTCACATCCATTCGTTTACCTATTGGAATACAGCCCACCCTTTTGTTTGCAAATTGCCTCTTTCTCCTTTTAAACTACAACAGTATAATTGAATATTTGAAGCAGAATCTAGATGGCTCATACAACCAAATATAGTTATCTCAGCAGTCACATTGGGAGTATGAAAGTGAATGAACTTATTATTGTAAAGTCCAGTGACTTCAAGGAAAAAACATACTTTTCTCCCCTGCCTTTGCTATGGAAACAGGACCTCAGGGTAACCAATTATTTGGTATGGAGAAGTCCCTCTTTATAGAAATATTTTAGCTAATAAACACAGAAGAAACGAAAGGAATTAATAGGTAGGAAATGATGGATGCCACTATCACAAAAGGAGATTCAAAAGGATTTGGTGTACTTCCTTAAGAAATGATACATACCATTATCCCTGATTTCACCTTTCATAGTTTCAGTTATTGTCATCTGAAAATATGACATGAAAAATTTCAGACATAAACAATTCAACTGACAATTCATAAGTTTAAAATTGTGCATTGTTCTGAGTAGCATGATGAAATCTCTCCCCCTGCATCTCACCGGGGACGTGGATCAACCCTTTGTGCAGTGTCTCTATGCTGTACACACTCCATGCCCATTAGTCATTTAGTAGTCCTGAGGGTTTTCAGATCCTCCTCTCGGTATCATGGTGCTATTGTTCAATTTACCCATTTGTACTTAATGGTAGCCTCAAAGTGCAAGAGTAGTGATGCTTGCAATCCGGATATGCCAAAGCGAAGCCATAAAGTGCTTCCATTAATTAAAAAGGTGAAAGTTCCCCATGTCATAATGAAAGAAAACAAACCATATGCTAAAATCTACAGGAAGAACAAATCTCCTATCCATGACACTGTGAAGAAGGAAAAAGAAATTTGTGCTAGGTTTGCTGTGTTACGTCACAAACTGAAAGGTATGGCCACAGTGCATGACAAGTGTTTAGTTAAGATGGGAAAGATATTATATTTGTGGGCAGAAAACATGAACAGATAATGCGTTCCAATTGACAGCAATGTGTTGCACCAGAAAACACTGAGACATCAGCAAGAGATGCCCTGAAATGAGTAACCACATTCACATAACTTTTATTATATTGTTATAATTATTCTATTTTATTATTGTTCTTATTATTCTCTTACTGTGATCATTTATAAGTTAAAGTTTATCATAGGTATATATGTATAGGAAAAAACCATGGTACTTATAAGATTATTATCTGAAGTTTCAAGCAACTTGGAAAGTGTATACCCTGAGGATAAAGGTGATACTGTATCACCTATGATTTATTTCTAAAAACAACAACAAAATCCTGGATCTAAATAGGACTCTAGATCTAACTACCAATTTAAAGGAAATAGAGGAGACAGAGAAAAAGATGAAATGGGCCACTGAATATACAGTCGTCAATATCCAGACTTCAAGAATCTGTTTTTTTGAACAAAGTGAATAAAAAGAAGTAACCGTACTGAAGCTTATAGATGAAAAAAAAAAAAAAGACTTAAAAGACCTATCGACCAATTGTGATGTATGGCCCCTTTTTGGATTCTGATGTGAATAAAATTTTAATGTAAATATCGACAAGATATTTGTTGATATTAAGGAATTTTTGTTACTTTCGTAGCAAGTAATAAGTGTATTGTGATTAAGTTTTAAGAGTCCTTATATTTAAGAGATACATATTAAAATATTTACAGGTGAAATATTATGTCTCTGCTCTGCTTCAAAACAATGGAATGAGGGAGCAATTAGAAGTATAGATAAAAAGGATTCCCAGGACTCGATCGTTTTGAAGCTGGGTTGTTGATACATGGAGGTTCATTGTAACAGTCTCTGTAATTTTATTTATGTTTAGGATGTTCTGTACTAAAACATTAAAATGTTTTAAATACTGCTGATGTCAAATTTTGGAAATGAGTTCTAAACATTTTCTATTTTAATTATTAATTTTCATTTAGATATTAAATTCAGTTACAGCATAGTCATAAAACTTACTTTGCAGATGAATTCATTATTAACTTCTTGGCACAAGAACCACCATAAAAAGCCGCTTTAATGAATTCAATTTATTCTGTTTATTATATCTATTCATATGATATGTGGTAGAGCTCAAAACCATAGGGCAGTTAATTCTGAAGAAAGGCTGAACCTTGAAACAATTAATTTATTATCCTTAATTTACATAATGATCTTATTTGCATAGCTAATCGGCTAGGAATTGATTATAGGCCATTACCAGTCATTAATAAATAAAACTGTTAGAAATACACGGGTCTGTATTTCACACTGGAGAGGCAAAGGTTAGTCATGAAATGATAGGAACAATATTCAAGAATCAGGCATTAAACAAACGGTCTTCACGAATTTCTGAGAGGATAATTCATGAATTCGCTATTCTGTCTCACCTCTACATGTAAATGGGGCACATATAAACCTAAACGTGTGCGGTAGGTAAATTGTTATTATCCTTAGATTTACATTCAAATTACAGTAATGAGAGCTAGTTGTATTACATTCACATATGAGCACTAAACAGATTTCTATTCCTTGAACTCAGAGCTATTTTGTAAAAAATACCAAGTTCAACAACCTAAATATTTACCAAAACTACTCTTTTGTTTCAGAGGAAGATGAAAAATATAGTTTTCAATGAATTTTACATTTATTTTTATTTGTAATAAGGGAGTTTACAGAATGTAAATTAGGCCGACCTTAACCTTTTGAATCCTTAGATTGTACAAGAAATATAATTGCCTGCAGTTTAAAGATTTAAAAAACTCAAAGAACTGGTCTGCTACTTTCAAACAATTTAATTATGCAAATGATGCTTAATGATGAAAGACAACTTAATTCCTTTAATTCCAAAGACACTGTGTATTATCTGATGTTTTCAAATGATTAGATTTTTACCTGTGCAGCCTTCAGTGTTAGATAAGTAAGTGAGATTGGAAGGAAAAGTGTGATTTATTTTTAATGAATGTAAATTGAATTCAGATGGCAAATTTCATAATGCCTCTTTTGCCTTTTACTCCCATCGTACGCTCCTTTCTCTTCTTCCACTGACATTTATATGTGTGTGTACAATTGCTCTGGGACTTTTTTCTGTCTTCTTCCCCCTTCTAAAAATGCTGATTGATAGAGTGTTATGATAGGATGTCCAGGAATGGCACCCGGAGTAAGAGGTAAATGTTTCAGATCCTGTTTCCCACTTCATACTTTTTCTGAAACTCCAATGGTTAAATTACATTTGGCTTTCTTTGGTTTCCAAGATTATAAAAAGTTGGTGTGATTGTTAGAAATAAAATATGGATTGCTTAGGTAAAAAGAAACATTATCTCAATGAATGGAAAAAAAATGCATTTATCCCATTATTGGTAATACCTCACAAAATCTGTGCTGGCCCACTTCACGAATTGGCTTTTACTTGCTTCCCTGTATGGTTAAAGTATATCATGCAACAATGTTTAGATAAGTCACGAAAATTTTATTCTAAATTAAAAAATACAAAATAAAATTGTAAATAAAGAATAATATGAACATTTGGCAAATAACAGCCTTAACCTAACCATAACCCTAACAATAAACTTAACCCTAAGCCTAACCTAAAACCTAACCCTAAACCTAAACCTAATGCTAACATTAACACTGACTTAAACCCTAACCCTAACCCTAAACCCCTGACCCCAAACCTCTAATCCCTAAAGCCTAAACCGTAACCCTAACCCTAACTCTGAAACTAAATCTAACCCGAACCCTAACCCAAACTTAGCCTTAATGCTAACCCAAAACCCTTACCCTTAACCCATAATCCCTAACATCTAACCTCTAAACAGTAACTCTAAACCTAACCCTAAACCTAACCCTTACACTAACCCAACCCTAACCCTAAACCTGACCATAAAACTAAACTTAACGCTAACCTAAACCCTAACCCTAAATTTAACCCTAATCCTAACAATATATATGGGTGGATAAATTAGGTACTAAATATAAAATAAATTTTAGAAGACTTCATTATGAACTTGAATTTCATAAAAACAGAAAAAAGAGCCTATATTCTTTACGCAACAATGATTAGATACCTCATAAAAATTTTTATTTTAAATAGAAAAAATTAAAAAATAACATTGTAAATGAAAAATCATATGAAAATTTTAGCAAATAACAACACTAACCATGACCCTAACACAGCCCTAATCTTAACCATAACCCTAACTCTAAGTCTAAACCTAACCATATTTATAGGTAGAATGATTACATACTGAATATAAAATAAATTTTTAAAGACTGCACTAAGAACTTTAATTTCATCAAAAAAGCAAACTGAGCCTATATGTTTTATGCAACAATGTTCAGAAAGGTCACAGATATTTTATTTTTAAAAAGAAAAAATACAAAATAACATTATAAATGTAGAATAATATGAAAATATGGCAAATAACAACCTGAACTTAATCCTAACACTAACCCTAAACCTAACTTTAACTTAAAACTAACCCTAACCCTAACCCTAACACTAAACCTAATCATAAGCCTAACACTAACACTAAAACTAACCTAAAACTAACCCTAACACTAATTCTAAACCTAACCCTATTTATGTGTAGATAAATTACATACTCTATAGAAAATAAATTTTTGAAGACTGTCTATAAATTTGAATTTCATCAGAACACCAGACTGATCCTATATTCTTTATGCAACAATGTTTAGATAAGTCATAAGAATTTTAATTTTAAATAGAAAAAAAATACAAAATAATATTGTAAATGAAGAATAATATAAAAATTTGGCAAATAAGAGCCCTAACCCTAACCCTGACTCTTAACCTAACCCTATCTGTAACTATAACCCTAACCCTAACCCCAAACCTAACCCTAAACCTAACCCTAATCCTAACCCTAACCCTAAACAAAACCCTTAACCATAAACCTAATCCTAACCCAACCATAATGCACTATAACCCTAACACTAATCCTAATGCTGACACTAATCCTAACTCTACCCTAACCCTAACTCTTCCCCTAACCCAACCATAACTTTAACTCTAACGGTAACCCTAACCCTAACACAAATTTAACCCTGTCCCTATTTGTGGGTAAATAAATAGATACTGAATATAAAATAAATTTTTAAAGACTGCCCTATGAACTTAAATTTCATCAAAACAGCAAACTGAGCCTATATTCTTTATGCAGCAATGTTTAGATAGGTCACAAAAATCATAATTTTAAAAAACAAAAATACAAAATAACATGATAAATAAAGAATAATGTGAAAAGTTGGCAAATAGTAACCCTAATCTAACCCTAACCAAAACACAAACACTAACCCTAAGTCTAACTCTAACCCTAGCCCTATTTATGGATAAATAAATTAGATACTGAATATAAAGTAAATTTTGAAGACTACTCTATGAACTTGAATTTCATCAAAATAGCAAACTGAGCCTATATTCTTTATGCAGCATTGTTTAGACAAGTGACAAAAAATTTAATTTTAAAAAACGAAGCTACAAAATAGCATTGTAAATAAAGAATAATATGAGATTTTGAAAAATCACAACCCTAACCTACCCTAACTCTTCCCCTAAACCTAACCCAAAACCTAACCCTAACCCGAACCCTAAAACTAACACTAAACTTAACCCTAGACCTAATCGTAACCTTAAACTTAAACCTAAATCTAGCTGAAACCTAACCCTAACGCTAACACTGAACCTTACCCTAACCCATAATTTCTAACCCCTAACCCCTACCTCCTAAACACTAAACCATAACACAAACGTTAATCATTACCCTACCTATATTTATGGGTAGATAAACTACATTCTGAATGTAAAATTAATTTTTGAAAACTGATCTACGAACTTGAATTTCATCAAAACAGCAAACTGAGCTGATATTTTTTATGCAACCATATTTAGATAGGTAATAAAAATATTAATTTCAAAAAAGGAGTACAAAATAACATTGTAAATGAAGAATAATATGAAAATTGGCATATAACAACTTTAACCTAACACTAACCCTAACCCTAACCCTAACTCTATTTATGATTAGAAAAATTAAATACTGAATATAAAAAAAAATTGAAGACTGCCCTATAAACTTGAATTTTATCAAAACAGCAAACTGAGCCTATATTCTTTATGAAAAAAAATGTTTAGATAGCTCATAAAAATTTTAATTTTAAAAAGAAAAATAAAAAATAACATTGTAAATGAAAAATAATATAAAAATTTGGCAAATATCAACCTGAACCCTAACCCTAACCATGACTGTAACCTTAAACCTAACCCTAACCCTAACCTTATTTATGAGTAGATAAATTAGATACTCAATCTAAAATAAAATTTGAAGAGTGTGCTATGATCTTGAATTTCATCAAAACCGCAGAATGAGCCTATATTAATTATGCAACAATATTTAGATAGGTCATAAAAACTTTACTTTTAAAGATAAAAAATACAAAATAACTTTGTAAATGAAGAATAATATGAAAATTCGACAAAAGACATCCCGAACCCTAAACGTAACCCTAAGCCTTACCCTAACCATACCCAACCATAAACCTAACCTTAACCCTAACCCAACTCTACACCTAACCTTAAGCAAACCCTAACTTAACCCTAATACTATTTATAAGTAGATAAATACGATACCGAATATAAAATAAATTTTGAAGACAGCCCTATGAACTTGAATTTCAACAAAAGAGCAAACTGAGCCTATATTCTTTATCAAACAATGCTTAGATAGGTCACAAAAATTTTAATTTAGAAAGTGAAAATGCAAAATAATATTGTAAATAAAGAATAATATGAAAAATTGGCAAATAGGAAAACTAACTTAACCCTAACCAGAACACAAACCCTAACCCAAAATCTAACATCACCTTAACCCTATTTATGGGTAAATACATTAGATACTGAACATAAAATAAATTTTTATAGACTTCTCTATTAATTTGAATTTCATCAAGATCGCAGAATGAGCCTATATTCTTTACGCTACAATGTGTAGAGGAAGGAATTACAGTTCTTACTTGTAATTCATGTAATATGTTTTGATTTGAGCATACACATGCCCCAGTGCTCTTGACCAGAGTGAAGTTCAAATTCTTTCTGATACGAATGTACCTTTATTATGATGGAATCAGTTTTCAGTACCAAATAGCTGATGGGAAACACACTTTAGAGATCCATGCTCTTGAAATTACCATTTTCACAGGTTGCACGCGCAGGTAGTACTATAGTGACAGCTTCCTTATAGTTTATAGTAGCAGCTCTTTAACATATGTCCTATATACTGTTTCTATGCCAAGAAGAATGGAAAGCAACTGGGTAGTGTGTGTAGTGTCACAGGTGAATGTGATGAGAAATCTTTCTGTTGAGGCTGTGCTTGTAATCTGAATCCAAAGCAGTGCCATTCCATAAATGAACAATAAAATGTTTTGGAATGTATAAGTTAGTTGAAACCATCTTCCAAAGATGTTTCTGATAAGACACTGACACACTAGTGGAGCCTTACAGCTGGGACTCAATTATGCTTAATCAGGAAGTTAGATGACTCTTACGAATAATGCTTGAGGTAATGGCTTTCCGCTGAGCCATGTCCATACTTCAAGCCTCTGTTTTGTAAAGTAGCTCTAAATGCATGCTGTATGCAAGTGATCAATATATAATTTGCATGGCTGGTATTATTGTTCTAAGAGGCAACATGCCATCTGCAGTGTGTGAAGCAACCTTGAACTTCTCCAACATTTACAAAGTGTGAAAGCAATTAGGGAAAACTGGCAGTCTTCATGGTAGAAATTAGTACCAAGTGGGTTCAGGCTGCCATGTTTTGAAAGGCAGTGTATATCTTGAAGACAACTCAAACCATTGCGATAAACAATGTGGTATGGTGTCTCAATACTGTGTTTCATTTGTAGTCATAAAGAAGATATTGAAAAACTATAATCTTTAGAGAAATTCCACAGCTCATGAAAAGGAAACAGGTTTTTGAATATCTGTGGTGTATAATCCAAGTCTCTTCAGAGATTTGGTGCTAGAATTTTTGTGTGCTGTGAATTCTAAGTTGGCACTCTAACAATGTAGAGGAAGGGACTTAAGTTCTTACCTGTAATGCGAGTAATACATTTTGATTCGAGTGGGCACATGCCCCAGTGTTCTTGACTGGATTAAAGTGCAAATTGAGTCTCATACGAATGTAACTCTGTTTATGATGGGACCAGTTTTCAGTACCGAAGAGCTGGGGGGAAACACTCTTTAGAGATCCATGCTCTCAAACTTCAATCTGCATAAACTTGGTGAGCAGACACTAATACACTGGCAACTTTCTTGTAGTTTACACTAGCAGCTCTTGAACGAATGGCCTAGACACTGTTTGTTTGCCAGGCAAAACGGAAAGCCACTGTGTCTTTCCTGTAGTGCGACAGTTGAATGTGATAAGCAATCCTGGTGAGGATCGGCTTGTAATAGGTGTCGTCAGCAGCGCCGTTTCATAAATGGCACGTGTTTTGGAATGCATTTGAAAATTGAAACCATCTCCGAAATGTATATCTGATGAGACGCTGACATACTGGTGGAGCCTTAAAGCGGGGATGCAAATATGCTTACTCAGGAAAGTCGAACACTCTAATGAAAAATGCTTCCGGCAGAAGCTTTGAATTGAGCGGATTTCATGGTGCAAGATTCCCCTTCGTAGTGGTGTTCTAAATGCATCCAATATGCCAAGAGATAAATAGATCATCTGAATTGCCTACAATATTATTTGAAGAGGCGACTTGATATCTGCAGTGTGTGAAGCAAACTTGAACTCTTCAAACATGTAGAAAGTGTGAAAGCGATTAGGGAAAACTGGCAGTTTTCATGGTGGGAAATTCGTATGAAGCGGGTTCAGGCTGCTATGGTCTGGAATGGAGCGTATATGCTGAAGAGAACTCAAACCATTGCGATAAACAATGTGGTATGGTGTTTCAATACTGTGGTTCATTTATTGCCATTAAGAGAAAATAGGAAAACTATAAATTTTACAGAAAGTACACAGTTCTTGCAAAGGAAACAGGTTTTTGAATACCTGTGATTTGTAATCCAGGAGTCCATTCAACGATTCGGTGCTAGAATTCTGTATGCTGTGAAGTCTAAGGCGGCACTCTAACAATGCAGACGAAGGAATTACTGTACTCACCTGTAACGCGTGTAATACATTTTCTATTGGAGCCACCATAGTCCCCAATATTCTTGACTGGAGTTAAGTTCAATCTCAGTCTGATATGAACGTAAACCTGGTTATGATGAGATCAGTTTTCAGTACAGAATAGCTGGTGGGAAACAGTCTTAGGAGATCCATACTCTGGAACTTACCATCTTCATAGACTGCATGAGTTCTAATACAGTGGCACTTCCTTATAGTTTTAGTAGCAGCTCTTTAATGAATGTCCTGTCTATTGGTTCTTTGCCAAACAGAATGGAAAACCACTGGGTCTTGCACGTAGTGTCACAAGTGAATGTGATGAGAAAACTTTCTGTTGAGGATGTGCTTGTAATCTGTGTCTTCAGCAGTGCCATTCCATAAATGAACAATAAAAGTTTATTGGAATGCATATGGAAGTTTAAACCTTCTGCCAAAGATGTTTTTGATGAGACACTGACACACTGGTGCTGTCTTATAGCTGGGATCCAATTTTGCTTCATCAGGAAGTTAGATCACTCTTACGAATAATGCTTGAGGCAATGGGTTTCCATTGAGCCACGTCCGTACTTCAGGCTTCTCTTTCGTAATGTAGATCCAAATGTATGTTATATGTAATGATCAATATATAATTTACATCACCGATACTATTGTTCTAAGAGACGACTTGACATCTGCAGTGTGTGAAGCAAACTTGGACTCTTCCAACCTTTACAAAATGTGAAAGCGATTAGGGAGAACTGGCAGTTTTCATGTTGGAAATATGTACCAAGCGAGTTCAGTCTGCCTTGGTATTGAAGGGAGCGTATATCCTGAAAATACTTGTAACCGTTGAGATAAACAATGTGGTATGCTGTCTCAATACTTTGGTTCATTTGTTCCCATGAAGAGAATATTTAAAAACTATAGACTTTAGAGAAAATCTGCAGCACATGAAAAGGAAACAGGTTTTTGTTTACTTCTTACCGCACTGTTTGTTTCTACTCAGTCCTCTCATCTTTGAGTTCCTTAGACTAAAAATTTGTGGATTCCTTTTTCTCCCAAACCACACATTCAATCCCATAGTAAATACTGTCATTATATAGATATAGTTATAAATATAAATAAAAATATAAATATAGACATGGATCTATATGTTATTGCACCTTTTTTAACACTCCTACTATTACAACTTGGTTTGAAATCACCATCATATCTCACCTATATCATTGTTCAAACTCATTAACTTGTACTCATTCATTAACTTGCCCTAATGTCTCCACTCTTGCTCCACTAAAGTCTGGTTTTAATATAACACCCAAAGTGATTCAAATTTAATTCAGGTCTTATTATTTCTTAGCTGAAAACCTTCTAATGTCACTTTTATATTTTCAGAAAAAATTTCAAGTCATGACAGGAGACTGTGAAGCTCTTGATAATTTGTCCTCCAAGAGCCTCATTTTCTACTTTTCTTCTAAGTCATTCAAACTAGCTAATGTTAGTCAAATTGCTTTTCAAACAGCCAGACATGCTCTCACTTTAGAGACTTTTTTAGTGGCTCTACCTAGAAATCTCCATCTCCAAATGTAGTATCATGATATAGTATCAAAAAGAATATATGCATTTATTGCAAAAGACCATTAAAATACCTCTTCTTTTTTAAGGAAAGTGGGGTTGTACCAGAAACCAGTTAAAAGAGACAGTGACCAGTCTAAGCAGAGGATGATGAGAGTCTCCAGAGCTATAGATGATCTCCAGAAGGTCCAATGTGTTAGATATTTGCCACTGAGCACTTGAAATGTGGCATCGCGATGTACTAGAAGTAGAAAATACACAATGAATTTCAATGATTTAGCATGAAAAATGTAAATTTTTTTCTTAATTACTTGTTTTATATTGATCACATGATGGAATAATAATATATTTAATATACTAGGTTAAATGTATTGTTGAATTAATTTCCCTATTTTTTTATCTTTTTAATTAGGGTACCAGAAAAATTTAAATTATATATCTGGTATGTATTTGTGACTCAGATTATATTTCTATTAGATGGCACTGTCTAAACTGTATGGGAACAAATGGGGAAAAAAGGAAAAATAAGAGGTTTCTGATAAAGAATCTAAAGAACTTAGAAATAAAACATGTAAATTGGCAATCTCTGTTTTTAGAATTTTGTGCTTCACAAATGTTCCTTCTATTTTTTTTTACTATATCTAGTGACAAAGATGGATTCCGATGATAGAAATATTTTCTTAAACATTTGTATTAGTAATCAACACCTAAAGAATCAAATTAAGCAATTTTATAAGAATGTTTTAATAGTTTTTTTTTATTTTGCAATTACAGTTGACTTTCAATATTATTTTATATTAGTTTCAATGACACAGCATAGTGGTTAGACCTTTGCGAACAGTTCCAAAAATACAAGTGCTAGTTTATTATACCAAACACTAAAAAATTCTGCTACATAGGCACAATTTTATTAACATTTGGTATAATAAACTGTCATGCATATTTCTGGAACTATTTGCAAAAAAAAGCTATACTAGAAAAGTAACAATGATATCTAGTTAACTTAAAGATTTAAATATCTTTGCTGTAGATAATAGAGGAAATCAAAGATTCAGGGATGTTGGATTTCTTTGAAAAATCAAAATTTGTACTGTAAAAGCTTATCCTTTATTTGCACAGTCAAAAATGTGTACGTTCTGCATAATCCATATATTAACACTTTAAAAACGTTTAAAATTGTAAAGACAACAATTAACAGGTAAGTATGAGACAACTATTTTAGGAGTTAAGTACAGTATGACTTTTGTTTTTTATCAAAATTAGAAATACATAATTCTCATATCTTAAAAATATAAAAGTATGTTTTCAAAAGCTATTAAATTTGGGAGATCTTTTTGAAAAATTGTAAGTTTAATGTATACATATATGAACCACAGGATCTTAAATCTTATTTTGTTAATTTAGTCAGAATTTAGCCCCTAAGCGCATTAACAAATTAAAAATTTCCTATGAATAAGTAATTTATATTTCTGGTAAATTACTGACTGTTCTTAAAAGGAAAACAATAGGGTTACTTATATCTGCTAGGCCAAATTTTGCTTCTAAATAGAGGCCTAGCACATGAATTGGCTGCATTCCAAAATTTTACTTGTGTATGCGCTTTCAAAACTCAGAACATATTTTTATACAAGGGTAAATTCTATTAAATCCCTGAACCTACATATAACTAGCATTCTAATTTTTCAATGTGCTACAATTAGTAAGAATCTAATAGCTATGGGTAACAGATCCCATGTGTAATATATCCATGACAAAGAGCATGACAAATGAGTGTTTATTGTGGTAGACTGATGGTGTAACAAAAAACTTCAAAATTTCAGCAGTTTAAACAAACACATTTGAATTTTCTCTCACAAGACATAGCAATGAGCATGTATGTACATGGTTGGATGATGTTCTTGACAGCTTTTCTACATGTAGAGATTCAGGGACTAATTTCTTTAACTTGCGTTTTTGCCCTTTTCTTTGACTTCTTTATTTGAATTGAGGTTGGGAGAGAAAGGGCAGGTTCACACAGATTTAAGAAAACTTATTTCTTCCTTTGCACTTAGTTTACATTGATCAGTACTCCATCATATGATTCCACCAAACTACAAAAAAGATTAAAGAATCTGTTCTTGTTGAGATAACATCCCATGGTTACTATTTGTTTCAGGCCATTTATTTGACCAGAAATTTCATTTCATTTCATTTCATTTCATTTCATTTCATTTCATTTCATTTCATTTCATTTCATTTCACTTTATTACATTCCTTGATTCAATGTTGAAAGAAAGAAAAAAAAAGATGAGAAAAGTAAAAGAGAAAGAGAGGGAGAATAGGAGGAAAAGAAGGATGCAAAGGAGAATGAGAGAGAGAAAACAGTTTTGTAAGTATCATCTACCTATTTCTAGAGATTTTTGGCCATACTAAAAACAGAAATAATCAAACAAAAACAAAACAAAAATACTTTTATATAACTTCTGTCTCTTTTTTTACTCAGGACGAATAAGAAAAGAAAGTTACACAAAAACTGTGATAATCCCATCTCTAATGAAGTTAATTTTTTTTTGTGAAGACATAATAAAGATTCATCTACATGTTTAAGGAAAATGTAAACATCTAGTTCAAGACACCTATAATGGGTTAGGGATGCAGGGTTTTAACAAGCATTGTTAACTATTGGCTCATAGGTGGTAATAGAACAGATGCTTGGCTTAGTATAGACTGCAAAACATAATTATTGAGCTCACACAATGGTCTGAAAAATTTCTAATTGGTTAAAAATATTTCAAATCTGGACCTGTTTTACCACATGGTCAATATTTACTAGAAATGAGTTAGTAGTTGACCTCTTCAGGCAAGTCATAGGCTCACTTCTATTTATCCCTATCATTTCATACTTTTGTCTACTTCACTTATTTAGGTTACCTCTTGTTTCCTGAAGACATTGAGTTTGTGGCTCCTGTGAGAGAATCTGTGAGCAGCTATATTAAAAATACTTGTAAATATAAAGTTATCCCCCAGGATAAATTATGTTTAGCTATATGGTGAAAAACATACTGAATCTAGAATATTCAATTTGTGGTCCTGATATATAGGCATTTATACAGTTTTAATAGTGTGTAATGTACATGCAGAACAATATATAATTTGACTGTACATTATTTTTATACCCGTATTGGGCAATACTAAAGACACATGCTCTGGAGTCAGACAGCCTGTGCTAATCAGGTCCAAGTTATTAAATATCTCTTTATTTTATCAGTTTTATTATTTAAAATTGGAATAATAATTATAACTACCAAATATGGTAGTTCTTAGAATTAAATGAATTAAAGTCTGTAGAATGAGAAAAAAAAGTAAAGTGTATGTTATAAGCAGGGAATAAATGCTTTTAGATTTCTTCATTTTTCTAAATAAGAATAGAAAGAATTCTATAAATGTTTAATAAATAGGATAAATTCATAAACAGCTGTTGAAATTTATTTTAGCTCCTATGTGAATTTGTATGTGTATATCTCTTGATCTACACATACATAAAGCTGGCTAAATCAGACGTAAAGATTATCTATGATGATTACATGGAACGAATTATTCTAAGTAGTCATATCCCAGATTCCTAGTCACAATGAATAAACGATCTCATGATATTTATAAAATCTAAAGGCCATGTTTTTCATTCTTCTGTGTCCTTAAAGAACATGTTAAAAAAAAAAAAAAAAACCAAAACACCTCTCATGTTCTAGTAAATAACCGAGAAAACGAACAAACAAAATCTACAGCAGTCGAAGTCGTTTAGGGTTCTATAACTTCTAAGTAAATAACATTCTATCATTTTCAACATCTAGTGGAGATTGCATAACCAAAAATATCATTTACTCCTAAATTTAAAAACGTCAATGCATAGCATAGTAGGGAAGAAATAAATGTCATTTTTGATTATACAAGTGTTAATGAATAAAAGCCAAAAAAATTCTGTTTTTTTTCTGCTTTCAGGTCTCTGTGTTCAATCAGTTGGATATGCAAGTCATTATTTCTAATTAACCCCCAACGCTAGTGGAAAAAAAGATAGATCTTACTGAGTAATGGATTTTTGTTGACTTATATATTTATTTTCATACACCAATAATATTTGTTGGATTAGATCATATAAATTAGTATAATGTTTAGATTAAACATGCATTTTAAAACCCTATCTTAATAATAATTTAGCTAGCTTGCACTTTTCCTGAAATAGGTAGCTTTATTTGAAATATGTGAAGATTCTGAGAGTACTTTCAAATAGGAATGAAAATTAGATGTGAGAAGATGTTCTTCAGAATGCTTTGACTGATGCATCAATATAATCTCAAATGCAGCATGTAAGAAATAAATCATAACATTAATTATTTGAGTATAAATCATGACTTTTGTGGCCCCATGTTATTCAAATAGCTCATTATCGAAGCAGCCCAGCTAGTCTAGAGAATGCTGTTTCTCAAAGTGGTATATCTAGATGCTTAAAGCTTATTCTTTCAAAAAAAAAAAAGATGATAAATTTTAAACAATGTATATTTTTAATTATTTTAAAATATATGCCATGACCCTTTGCCTTTAAACCGTTTACATTGAACGTGATTGAACATACTATTGTCGACTCAAAGTTGTGATTGTTTATTAAGCTACATGTTCTCAAATATTCTCAATGCTATCAATGGTTATTAAAATATCTTTAAGATTTCACTCTTAACTATCCTAACCTAGCCTGCCATCATTTCACACAATTTCTATATTGGTATTTATTTTTTATTCTGTCTTCTATTGAGCTCAGGTTAACAGATGTCAATGGTCACTGTTTATCTGCCTCTCTCTAGCAAAATATCTCTCACTTTTGAGTTGTGGGGAGAAGCTCCAGATAGATAACTAACCTTTTAGTAATTATGCATCAAATAAAGTACAATAGAAACTGATTAAGGCAGGAGTGATTCTCTTATATAAAGGCATGTGTGTTTTACAACAATGATTTGTGGACATTTAATGAAATTTAACTTTTGGCTGTCACATAAAATGTCCTACGAATGAGCTGATTATCAATATTTGTGCATGGAATATCAATCATGCAGTGTCTTGTTCATGTGTTCAAAAATGGTTTATATATGTTTAACCTATATCAAAATAATAGCTGATTACACCCGAAAACTTCAGAATTATGCCTTTCTCTTAGTTCCTTTAATGTCATCTGTTGGGGTAGGATTTCTTTGATGACACTATCCAAAAGAGGTGATACTCTCTTCAACCTCTAACTTTTATCCTTCTTTATTTTTCTTCAAAGCATTATCTAATATTTTTATTATATGTCAATTTTCCACAGAATTTAAGCTCCACGAGGCTAGGAAATCTATTTTTCACTGATATAATTCCAGTTAGATAGAATGTACTCAATGCATTTTACTTAATAAAAATTTTACACAAGCAAAATCGTGATGTCCCTTCCCTTATGATGAGGTAAAATTAATGTAAACTAAAAAAATGACAACTTAAAACTATAATTTTATATTAATTTAAATAATTCATACCTCTTAAGTGTATATGAAGATATGAATGAGAAAACTCAGGCAACGTTCAAGTCTTGCAAGAAATGTGTCACTCTGAAAGGAACTTTTACTTCATATAACAGTGGTTTTGAACCACAAGCTTGGACAAATAATCTTTCCCAGACCCAGTTTCACCATTTAATGACAAGAGCTAATAAAAATTATGTTCTAGGATTGTGGTGAGAACTAAATGATATAAGCCATCTCAGACAGTAAAAATCGTGGACATTTAATGATTAATAAATATTCTACATAAGTGAGGTTAGTGGCCCAAAGTTAGTAGGGAAAGTCACAGGGAGGCCAGAGTTTTACACTTTCTACTCAAAGAGCATAGTTTAGTAATGAAGCTCAGATTATGGATTCAGACAGACAAGTTTGAATCCTATTATCGCTGTGTGATCTCCCAACAAAATGTTTAACACTTAGAACCATACTTCCTCATCTTGAATATTGGAATAAGGATGTCAATCTTGTGTTGCTTTTGATAGAATTAAATATGCATTTGCTAGTGCAGTAAGCATAAGAGGCACATGTTTGATTTCTTTTTTTAGATTCTTAAAACTCTGTGTTATGTTAGAGAATCTTAAGCACAAAAATTTCAAATCCCTTTCGGGAGAGTTTTATATTAATAGCAAAACTGAGCAGAAGATATAGAGAATTCCCATATACTCTCTGCACCGTGGGCACCTGTAGCTTCCCTCACTATCAACGTCTTGCACCAGAGTGGTACAATTGTTACAATCAGTGAACCTACAATGAGACATCATAATCACGCAAAGTTCATGCTTTACATTAGGGTTCACTCCTGGTGTTGTACGTTCTGTGGGTCTGACTAATGTATAATGACATATATCCATTATTATAGTATACAGATTAGTTTCGCTGCTCTAAAATTCCTCTGTGCTCCAACTATTCATCTCTACCTTCTTCACTAACCCTTGATCTTTTCTGACTTTCTTCACAGTTTTACCATTTCCAGAATGCTGGAATCATGCAGTATTAGCTTTTTTGAACTCTCTTGGAAAACTAATTTAGTAGTTGAAAGTGGTAGTGAAAAGGAATGTTAGACCTGATTCAGCACCATGAAGCTCCAAACACCCACTGTTAATGTCCAGTGATGAAAAATGAAAGTACACACATAACAGAGGTAAACAGCAGAGTGCCAATTTGTTAACTAAAAATAAGAATTTATTGTGCCAGTGACCAGACTAACCAGCACATTCATTTCCTGTAGATATTCTTAGATGACAAGTCACATCATCATCAAAGTCATTTTCTATATTTCCCATGAGACATCCCTATCCTTTGAAGTGGAAAAGTTGAATTCCATATGGTCATAACTTATTTTTTTCTTTAAGAAGACCCTTACATGAGGCCAGATCATAATCCAAAGTTTCCTTGGTAAGCATAAAACCAGTGCAAGCTAGGAAAGATAATGAAAGGAAAATTTAAGAACCTAGTGCATCCATTTCACAGTGAGAAATGTTTTGTAAAGGCGGTCAGTATCTTTTGCTAGCTAAGAGCACAGCATCTGGAAAATAGGATGCTCATAGTAAATGTTAGCTGCTATAGTAAGGATAACAATTACTCTCCTATCTACTGGAATTGGCTTAAATGGCTGTACTCAATTTTTAAAAATTACTTTTGTTATGCTATGATTATAGAATTAACCAATGCTTCTTTGTAATGTAACACATCCCTTTTTTATTATATTAATGTATTCCAGAAACATTGCATATCAATGTTCTTCAGTATTTTAGACTGACTTTAGGATTTATCTCTTTGTGGGTCTTGTATTTCTCTTACTTACAAATTCTTGAGATTAAGGAGTAGGAGAAATCGCTGTAAGGATGAGGTTAATGACACCTTACTATAAACAACAAATGATTGGCAATTGTATCCTTAAAAAGTATAAATTAAAGAGTTTAAAAATACTGTGTCATGACATAAATTGGAATTGATCATTTAAGTCTCAAGAGTCGGTCAAATATCTTTCTTACTTTCTAAATACAATATGAAAGACTAATGATAGTAAAACTTTATTGAAGTAATTATTGCTTTGGTCTGGAAGAGCCTATCTCTAGGAAACGTTATATAGCATTTGAAATATGTCTGTGTCAGTTATAGCTCCAGGTATTAAGATTACAAAATATACTTTAGAAATCTAGTCAAGATATTTATTTCTAAGATGAGAATTACAAAGTCTCTTGGAAAGAGAACCTATGAAACTGTAAACAATAAATACCAGCATTTATATTTTCCAATCAGTATGTTAAAGACTTGGTTTGAGGGGAAGGGTTAAGTTGAAGATCAAATGAATAAACGCATTATCTTTGATCATTTTTACTCTCTCTTTGTTTTAGAGCTGGAAGGTAAGGTACTTTCTGTAAAGAAACATTAATATTTTAATAATAAATTTAAAAATATTTTTATAATTTCTAATAATAATATTAAATTTGTATTTTACTAAATTATTTATTTTATTATAATATTTAAATGTTAACAATAATTTAATGTTTAAAACAATAATTTTAAATTAATAATTTTAATAACAATATACTTTTATAAATAGAACTTTGTTTTCTAAAACAGGTAGTAGGTTGGATGTAGCCTGTGGGCTTTAACTAGCCAAGTGCTACTTTGGAATATCATACTCTCTAGGTAAAAAAAAAAAAAAAAAAAAAAAGTTACGAAGCTTATTCTTTCTATTCAAATTCCGATAAGAAAACACTTTGGAGAAATCTCATGTGAAATTCCTAAGCGATATATTAAACTTTTTCTCCTTCAGGATGGCTGTTGTTCCTTTTGAATTAAGAGGACCTACGCAGCCCAGGAAGACCAGACCAAAAGGAACTCAGGTTGACAGCAGAAAGACTGGTTAGAGAAAAACCACAGAGGCCTGCAGGAGCCAGACTGTGGGTCCCAGACTAAAGACGCAGTCTATGTTGGGACCCTTTGGTCTGGCCTGGGGGCTAATGCTGAAGAAGGCTTGGAGATGCCATTCTAGCTGCTGCATTTTCAGAAGGAGCTGGACTCTAAGCTCCTTGGGCAGCTTTGTTGGAACAGCCACCCCCGCACACTTGTGGTAAGTGGACCTGTCCAGAGGGTTGGGATAAAGTCTGTCAGCTTGGCCCTGGCCAATGGTGTCTTGACCAAGGCTGGGGCCATTCTCAGGTGTAGAGGGCTGGCCTGCTGTGGGAACTTCAGGCACCTAAAGGTGACAATGGTAGACCTGGGAAAACAGTGAAGGTCCAGCCAAGGTTACTCCCAAGGAGACCCCAAAGCCACAGACCATGCACAGTCAGCAACCATGGGCTGGCAACAGCTCATCACTCCACATCACACATTTTATGACTCTCTCTCTGACACTGTCTGGCCATCTCCCTCATCTTTTGTACATCTTTGTTCAACTAGGTTCAAGGCTTGCTCTTTTCATGCTGCAACCTCACTCTCTCTAAGGAGGCTGAGCTCCTGGTTGATCCCCCAACCTCTGTCTTCACCCTTCCTCCCTATTATTTCTTCACTCTGTCGTTCTCATTTCAGGCAAATAAATGGATACCAGCTTTGTGTCAGTGTTCACCCCACTCTTCTCAATCACCCACTTTGCACTTTTTGTGGCCCCTCCCTCACCCTTTGTGAATCGCTGTTTCTTTCCACTGCTCTCCAATTGCACTCAGTGCCCCATCACACTCCTTTTCTTCATCACATCCTGTCTCCTTCCTCTCTGTCAACTTCTGACCGTTTCTTTGGTCCTCTGCCACACTTAGGCCCATCTGGTCTTAGGTGGTCCATTATTACTCGTCCTCCAGCAGTGCTCGACCGTTCATGTCATCTCTGCTGCTGCCATGGTGGTTCCCCTATCATGGTGGTGGAGTAGTTTCCAATCTTTTCACGCTCCACTCTGCTGTCTGGCAACTCAGATTTTCTGAAGTCTGTCCTCCAGAGGCCCAAGCCAGGTAGCTGGAGAGGTAGAGCTGAGTACCTTGGGAGGCAGTACCCCGTGTCCCAGATAGATGTTGAGGTACAGGCTCCTCATAGGGGATGCAAGTATCCTTGTCTTTCTTGGAGATGTGATGTCATTAGGTAGCTTCGAGAGCCCTCATATTCCTGTTTGGTGTTCACAGCATTTGCCCACATTTGCTTTACAGTGTTTTCTATGAAAAACACTGTACCTTTGTGGTGCAAGTATCTGGTGTATTTTTTAAACTTGTCTTTGCCTTTTTCACTTGGAGGTTGGTGCAGCATTTGTCTTGCAGCTGGTGTTTCTATTGTTTTTTAGAAGTCTAATTTATCAATCAGTCTTTTCTGTGTGGCTTTTCGACTTATGTCATACTTGGAAATCTCTTCCTTATTTTGATTATGTATATACCTTTTTCTTCTACAATAGTTATTGTTTTAAATTAATGATCCAGTTGGAATTTGTGTGTGTGTGGGTGTGGGTGTGTGAGATAAAGAAAGAGAGAGACAAAGAGATGGAGTTTATTTTTTACCTAGATGACTACCTAATACTTCAATACTATTCACTAAAAAGATCCCTTTTCCCAAGTGTTTGCAGTATTATCTTAAACTTATTCTAAAATCATGTGTGTTTTTACATCTATGTCTGGTGTCTTTATTGTTCTGTTAAAGTCTGTAAATCATGCACCAATACTATCTCAAAGCACATGGTTTTTCACCCTTGTAAAATCTTTGAGTCAGGATAAATCTAACAAGTCATAAATTATTTGGCCACTACAATGAGGCCATGAGGCTGCATCTGTTCTGTGTGAACCTGGTTTACAGCAGCATCAGTGACTGCAGCAGGGCTGCAGCACAGCAGGCCTGAGTTTGTGTGTGTTCTGAGAGAACTTTCTTTACAGCAGCAGCAGAGGCTGGTGCTTTTTGAGGAATGAGTTTGTATCTGTTCTGAAAAAAAAACAAAAACAAAAAACAAAAAAACTGGCTTATTACAGCGACGACAGCTACCAATAGATGGCACACCAGGGCTGAGGCCGGTCTGCTCTAGAGAACTTGCTTAGCAGCAGCGGAGGAAGCTTCCCTACTGCTGCTGCACTGCGCCATGAGGCACATCTGTCTTGAGGGACGCTGGTTTATGACAGCACCAGCTACTGCCCTACTGTTGCTGCTTTTAGGCCTGAGGTTGAGTCTCTCGTGAGGGAACTTGCTTTATGACAGGGGCTGCAGCAGCTACATCTGTTGAGAGGAAACTTGTTTTAAGGCAGCAACTGTGACTCCCACGTCTGTGGTGGGGGAACTTGCTGAAGGCAGCAGCTGTGGTCATCACATGAAGGTCACCTGGGAATCACACAGCACTCACACGGGAACCACGTGGGAATCACATGGGGATCACACCAGGATCACGTATATATCAGGCTAAAGTTATTTCCTTGGATGTTTGCACCTAAAGAGGGTTCTCAAGACCTGGAGAAGACAGTTCTGGTCGGTCGAAGATTTACATCTGCAAGGACCAGAGAAAGAATGTAATAAGCATTTTAAATAAAAGATTCTGGGGCAGATTTGCCAATTATCAGGGGCCTAGGCTAATCACTGTTTAAGTGTTTTTCTCTTTTCGAGTGCAAGATAGTACTTTTTCTAATGTCCTGAATTTTTACAGTATCGGCATAATCCTGAAGTGGAAGAGGAAGCTTTGGGATCCATAACAGGATAGGTGGGCTTTGTAGTACTCCAGGATCTGCATTGCTGTTTTCGTATAGATGAGATTTAGTAAAACAAGAACTATTGTTTTTAGTTATTCAAAGAACATCAAGGTCTGGCCTGCCCATCCAACTACATCATCTTGAATTTGCTTCTTTATATCAAGGAGCAGAATTCCAACCAACGTGGAGATCAAAAGATTCCTATGCCTAGAATAGAGTTGTGTGCCTTTGGAGTGTGGGATGTGGAAGCCTTCCACAAAGATTTCCACATGTTTTCCACTTAGTTCCATTTTGGCCCAGCTAGTCTTAGAAAAAGAAGCTTCAATATATAGCTCCTATCTGGCCCTAAATATCAGCCTCCAGTTGGGCCGAGTGCTAACCATTAGCAGAGGGTCTGGCCACTTATAATCTGGCCATTTGTGATCTTCATAAGGATTTGCTCCAAGGGCCCATCTGGAAAATTGCATGACTACAGTGCGATATGGGTGGATGGGTTGATGGTATAAATAGGTTACCATTTTCATTCTAAGTCTAATTTCTGTACTTCTATTTTGTTAAGGGAATGTTTCTTAGGCTAACCACAATTTGATCTTCCCAGAGGCACCAGTGGGACATTTGTTTTAGGGGGAGAGCTCTTTAAAAAAAAATCCTTGCAAATATCTTCATATCAGATATTATTAGGCCATGGCAACCAATAAATTCTCCTGGAAATATTAAACTCTTTTCTTTCTCCAAAGGATCTTTAAAAGTATGCTTCTTCTGAATGTGACTCAAAACCAATAAACCTCTTTATATCTTAGCAAGAAACAAACAAACAAAAGTCCCTATAGAGGATCAAACAATACAGCCCCCACATTTCACAGTCAACCCCAAAGAGAGTCAAAGAAATAAAGATTTAGATGAACCGCTGCAAGCTGGCAGCCTCAGAAGGCAGGACGTCAGCCACATGTCAGGTGCAATCTACATCTCTGGCCAGTCAACTACCAATTCTTTGGCCTCTAATCTGACAGTTGGCAGCCTGAAAACACACGAAGTACAACCAGTGCTCCCCTGCCCCGACAGGCAGAAAGCCAAAAGAGAGAACCCTCTTGATAGTTCCAAACCAAGCTCCAAAACACTAAATGGTAAAAATAAGAAAGTAACACTCTACCGTGAGGAAAAGGACACCCAACTGTATGAAAAACTGGGAGTGACCAAAACATAACGCCCAAGGAAGTATTGCCTCCGAGTGCGTATATCTGTCAATCTAAATTCAGCAAGGAAAAGACAAGGGGCGGCCATTGGTGTCCTCATTCAACCAGATTCAGAGTAGAAATCCAGGAGGCTGACTTGGTCAAAATTTGTACATTTCATTAATTTATTCCAACTCTGGTTAGCTGAAATCTCAGCAGGAGTCTAGATTGACAGAGAGCAGAGCAGGTATTGCCTAGAGATAGAGGGGGGACTGGGGGGAGGGATTATAATGAGGCATGAGGGATGCTGGCTATGTTCACTGTCTAGATCATGGCAGTAGTTTCACAGGTATTTTCATAATGTCAAAACTTATATTGCTCAATTTAAATATTGAGAATTTGTTATACGTCATTATACCTCAAAAAACTATTTTTTAAAAAATAACTACTGATACAGGCCACACATGGATGAATCTTTCAAATATCATGCAGAATGAAAGAAGCCAGACATAAAGAACTATGTGCTGTATGATTCCATTTCCATAAAATTCTAGAACAGGAAACACTAGTCAATGCTAAAAAGTAAGAAAAAGAGGAAGAGAGGAAGAGGAGAGGGGGCATGGAGTGTGCGAACAGGGATCGATCAGGAAGGGGCATGAAGGGAAGACAATGTTCTTGATTGAGGTGTGGGTTATGTGAGTATGTTCACTTCTCTCACCACATAATATGGAAACTCCAGGTCTCTGTGATACATTGAATGCTAACGTATTTGGGGCTGAAATGTCTTGATATCAACAACACATTAAAATACACTTTTTTTTAAAGAATGAATTGATGGATGAATGGAGGGAGGCATGGATAAATGGAGTGACATACAATAAAGAAACACAACCAAATGTGAATTCTAGAATGTAGGCAGTTATAAGGGGCTTTACCCTATAATTCTTTCTTCTGTATGTTTGAATGTTTTCATGATAACATGTTGGAGGAAACAAAACAACTATCTGTGCCTCTGTCCACACGTCTATAACTATATACAAAGGAAGCAGTCTATATGGACATGCAGAATGTTTTTAGCAGTAATTACTGTTGGGGAAGGGAGTTTTGGGGAGACAGAAGATGGAACATTTGCTTTTATATGTTTCAAGTTCTTACAATAAGAATGTGTGCTTGTAACAATGTGTAATTTTGTTAAGAGTACATTTATCATGGGCTACTCCCACAAATGCACCATGCCCAGAGCAAACCTAGGGCCTGCAGGATGCAGCACTCACTCCAAGGGACCCTGAGGCAGCTAGAGATCAGGAACGAGAACGCGGTCCCGTGTCCCTGTAGGTAAAGAAGCCTTGGTGGAAAAGCCTCAGTGGGCTTATCTCATGTCTCCTGGTGCGGCTCCTCCATGGGTAACTGGAGTTAGCATCTAATAGAAGCTTTCCTTCTCTGTTATTCATGTGGCATGAGATGCTCGGCCAGGCTCCCCACAACTCTGGTCCACATCTCTCCCCCGCCTCCCAGATCGCTCTGCCTGAATATCCACACTGAGCATTTCCTCCCTGCTCGCCACCGCACGGCCGTCCACTCCTCCAGGTCAGAACGCCAAGCCCTTCCGTTACTTCGCCAAGTGAGAAAGGGACCGGAGGCTGGGAAAACTGTGCATTTTACAGTGGTAAGTAAAGTCTCTCTGAAAAGTTGAATTGAGCTTGGATATGAAGGTTGATGAGAAAAAGCTGATGAGGCTAATAGTAACCTGGATTAATAGATGGATACAGGGATGAACACGTAGATAGACAGAATAAATGCTACACTCCATGTTGTGGGGCAGAGGGAAGCACTAGGCAAATTTCTATGACCTGCCATGGGAAAATGTTACCAGATCAGAAAATCCACTGTTTTAAAGCCACTGGTGGGAGCTTTAAAGCCCACCTTTCTGGCCCTGCTGTCGCTTGGTATTATTTTCTCTGAAAGTATGAGTTGGGCTGCATTCAGGATTCCCTCTGCCACCCATGGCCACTGGAAGATGCCAAGCAGAAAAGAACAAGTTACTCAGCAGACATAAAAAGGCTTCTCTCTACAAGGGACAGGTTATGCAGATGTACTATGCCAATTTTCAGGTAAATATTTTTGCGAGTGAGCTATATATTTTTTAGTTAATTTTCATAAAATTCTTCATCGGATTTCCTTTTATTTTTTTTTTAAGCAATTGTTTCCTGAAACTACAAAAGGCACAACAGAATTAGAATTAAATTTGGATTTAAGTATGAAAGAGCTGGAAAGAGTAGGCTTGAAGCCTACTTTGAAAACCACTCTCTTACAGTGTACTTTATTTTCAATCTCAGTGAAAACTGAGTTTTACCCTTAGAGAAACATTTTTATTTAAACTTTACATTTTCTTTTGCTTCCATTGGCTTCTGAAATAATTTTAGAGTTCTCAAGAAGTTAATACTTTCTTAATGTCTGCCTTTCCCTCCCTAAGTTGTATCTGCTTCAAGTGTAAAACCCCCTTTTTAATGATGACTATAACTGATTTCTCAGAATAAAGTGAGTCCCCAGATGAGGACTGTCCCAATGTCTACTACCACAGGGATGCATCACTTCCAGGTGGTGTCTCTCCAGAAAGCTGACTTTTCAGTGCTCAGATTTTAGCACCTGTAAGTTTGCATAGACTCTGTGCTCCTTTTGTACTAGGTTAAGTTCCTGTGGGTTTCCGCATCATCCCTTCTGTGGCTATATCATCCCCTTCCTTCCAGTGTGGCTCGTTACCAAATGCGTAGAAAACACACCTGAATCTCCTCCCAGGAGTTGCACCATGGTTGCATTTTCCCTTCTTACTCTTTAGATTTCCAATTTATGTTACAGTCCTTTGTTCCAGATGTAGAATATTTTTTTAGCAACATTTACTGTTACTGCAGTAAATACAGATGCAATTTCTGCAAGCTCTGCACGCAGAGAGAAAAGGGAACCTAATTTATGTGGTATGATTTGTTAATAAAGAAATGAGATAGATTAAGAATAAGAAAAAGGAAGAGGAGGAAAGATGGTCTCTGCTCTTGGTTCTGGGCACAGAGTCCTAAAATCCTCGTGCTTTCCTGAGTAATAGGGGAAAGAGTTTCATCTGTTACTTTGAATAAGTGCCTTTCAAACACACTTGAGCTGATGCTCATGAGGTGACTCCGGGAGCATGAGGGCTGGTCACCAGAGGAACCAACCATGCACTTAGAGGATTGAAACTTTCATCCCCATCCCCGGACCTCCAGGGAGGGGAGATGAGCTGCAGAGTGAGTTCAATGCCCCATGGCCAACAATTTCATCAGTCATGCCCAGGGAATGGAACCTCCAGAAACCCCCTAAACAATGGGGTCCCGAGACCTTCCAGGTGCTGAATACATCAAGGTGCTGGGCAGGGGGCATGCCCAGAAATGGCATGGAAGCTCTGCAACCCTTTCCAAGTACCCGACCCTACACAGCTCTTCCCTTTGGCTGTTCCTAAGTTGTATCCTTTGTCACCGATGGTTATAGTAAGTAAAGTGCCCTCCTGAGTTACATGAGTCACTCTAGCAAATTACCAAACATGAGGAGGGACACATGGGAATCTCCGACTGACAGCCAGGCTTTCAGAGGTACCAGAGACCAAGCCAAGCAATTGGCCTCTGACGTAGGGGAGGATGGCCACAACCTCTGGGGTCTGCACCACCCTGGCCAAGTTGTAACATTAGTGTAGTGAGAGGGACAATTTCCTTTTAGGTTATTAGCCTTTAAACTGCCAGACTTTGATGCCATCTCACCAACGGGCCCTATGTTTCGTTCAGTGATGGTCACCACAATAGGATCCAAATGCTGAACTCAAAATAGCAGACGTCCTCACCAGTGGATATTTCACCCAAGTCCCTGCAATGACAGGGCCATTTAGAGGAGCAAAAGTCTTCATCATGATAAAATATTTACTAATGAATGTATTAGTATTTATCCTTATAAAATCCATTACCACTCATAAAATCGGTCCCTACTCAAAGCCCACTTCCTGCTAAACCCCAAAGCACCATTCTCCATATGTGGCATCGATGGCCAGTCAGCCTCCAGCTGCTCTCAGATGTCTACGATGTACGTCAGTTGTGCTGTGAAATACTGGGTCTTGCTCAGGATGCAAGACTTCACAAGTAAACAGAAGTGATGCTCAGGTCTCACTCGATCCTCATGCGAGGTCGGCAGAAAAGAGAGTCAATGCTGACGAACCAACAGGAGCTTCAAAATGGAATGGCTGAAAAAATAATTTACAACTTGTATTAAAAGTAAAGAGTGAACTTAGATAGGCCCCGAGCATAGAATGAGTACCAATACCGCAAATGGCTTGTATTTTCCTTTGAGCCATCCTATGAAGCATTCGGATGGATGAACAGCATGATGAATGATGGGATAATTTCTTTACCACTTGGTCCAATTAGCTTGAGTACTAGCTACATGCAAAGAGATACAAATAAAATGGAAATGTTGCCACACACACACACACACACACACACACACACACACACAAAGGGTATGGCTGTCTGTCAATAGATTGAAAAGGTCTTGAGAAATGAGGCCTAAATAGTTTTGGACCCTCTTACGGATGTGAAATCAGATGTGAAATGAATGATGCTATATCTTGATATCGTGTAGTTTTTCAAAGAAATTGTGCAAACAATCAGCATTCGTTCATTCTGTACCCATTCTAAAAACCTGTAAATGGTTGCAAACACAGTCAACAATTTGCTAAATATGAGATAAAATATATTTCCTTTCTTAATTTTTGTTTTCATTTTTCAAACAAAATCTCAATCAAGCATTTTGTGGGGATTTTTAACTCTGTTATAACATCAGTTCCTGCTACATGTGGAGTCACTCTTCCATTTTATTTTACTTTTTCTTATGAAAAGACAGATATTCAGAGAAGTAGAGAGAATATGTCATAATTCTCTCATACTGGGCAGTTAGTTGTAAAACCTGTCAGGCTCTTGCCAGATTTGCATCATCGATTTACTTTTGCTGAAGTATTTAAAAGTAAATCATAGACCTCGTGACAGGTCACCACTTGATGCTCTAATGCAGCCCTAAAAACTTAAGGTCTTCTCCTACACATTCACAATCCATGATAATACTTAACAAAATTAACAATAATTCTGTAATATCTCATAGCCAGCTTATATTCAAGATTCCCCAACTGACAAAACCCAGTCCTTCCCAGCAGGTAATTCTGATCTCATCAGTTTGCCTCTTCAGCCAGGTCCAAGGAAAGCTGCCCTTTCTGAAGAGTCTTGCTATTTACCATAGGTGCTTTTTCATTTCTTGTTTCTCTCTACTTCCTGTAACCTCAAAGATAAGTCTGAAGCTGTGTTGTGCAACACAACAGCCATTGGCCAAATAGAGCTATTTTAATATTAATTCATTTAATTACAGTAAAGATTCTATTTCTCCGTCTCCTGAGCCACACTGCAGGTACTCAGTGGCCACCTGTGGCTGGTGGCCCCAAAGTAGACGGCACAGTTCTAGAACATTCCCATTACCTTAGAGGGTCTACGAGACAGCACTGATGGTGTGTGCTTCATAGTGCACTGGTCAGAAAAGTGTTTTGATTTTAATTGGCTGTTCCTGGCAACGGGGTACCAACTTTGTCCAGATAGTAAGGATTGCCTAAATTATAACACGCCAACCACAATGTGAACTTTGTGCATGTGAGATAAAACTAGTAAAGCCCAAGACACTCTCAGCCGATGGGTTAACTCGAGGTACCATTGAGGACGGGAGGATCTGTATCTTTGGGAACCGCTCTGGGCTCAGGTAAATCACTGAACCACCCTGAGCTGCTGCGTAGCTCAATTTCTAGGCCACAGCAAGGAGAAGTGAGCCATCTGCATCTGCAGCATGCAGACCAGACCAAGCGTCCCATGATGGTGAAGCAAAGGGATATTTGGAAACAGGAAGGTGACAGGATCAGCCCTGAGCCTTAGGAAGTCCATGATCTGAGGTGTCAGGACAGATAGAGACAGTGAAGCACCAACACACAAGGAGATGTCCTGGAGGGTGACTGCAAACCCAGTGGCACTGGGCATGGAAGGGCAGGCCAGATTTGAGAGATGGGATCTAAGCAATGTGGTAAGAATCCTCCAAAAGACCAGAAAGAAAAGTGAGAGTGATGGGTGATAGGCAGAGTGTGGAACCATACTCAGGTGAAGGCTGCAGACAGAAAACCTCAAGGAATAAGAAACAGGGCCCAAGCAGTGAGAAGAAAGGAACTAAGGGACAAACCACACAGCAGGTGATGGTAAAAAACATTTGGGCAGGGCAAAGGGGCAGAGGAAAGATTGGGATACAGGTTTGGTGAGGAACTTTTTTATAGAACACTTTAGGCACAAGGATAATTAGAGAAAATAATGTGACAAGTATGTAAGACGTCTTCTAAATTTTATTATTCAGACCTAAAGTAATCACACACATCCTCTTCACCAAATCACCTGTTACCAAGTTTTCTCCAAAGTTGATCTGACAGAAAGTAAAACCTAGAACTTAGAATTGCAGTTTGTTGCTAGGAGATAATTACCTGCACATTCAGTTGCCTACCCTATTAGGAATACATATTTTATAATGCCCTATTTACAATTCTGAAAGACATGAAATTCATAGATCAAAAACCTACCAAACACTCAAAATTTCAAAAAATATATAATGTCCTAACTATAATATAAGAGAAATAAGTCAATAATATGTACTTCTAAATGTAAATGAGGCATAACTAACACTAAAAGAAATGTAACCAGACGTTTCCCCCTTTATAAAAAATACTCATGATTGTGACAGCACAGACATTGTCTTAACATCTCAAATACCAAAATCAACACAATTCTGGGTGACCAGTTGCTCTGAACTGGTTAATAACTCTTAGGTTCTGAACAAGTCAGTTTTGTTGCATTCTGGGAAAATTCAAGGTACATTTATGGTAGTCATCATACTGCTCACCAATATTCCCAGTTCTCTTTTTCCCAGACACTAGTAAAATTGAACTTTCTAACTCCCTTGAAGTTAGAGGTGGCTTGTGACTTTCCACAGCCAATGAAATGTGTATAAGCAAAGTCTGTCACTTCAGGGCTGGGGCATTGAATGTTGATGCAAAACTTCTCCATGCAATGGGACCTCCAAAAGCCCAGATGTCCCCATGAAGCATGATGAAAAACAAATGTCTGTTATGTTCAGCCACTGAGGTTTGGGCTTATTTGCAACCGAGACGCAACCTAGCCTGTTACAATAATAAAAGTGTTTCCCCCCAAAAAAGAATTTATTTTGTTACGAAATTGGAATTAGACTCCAGGCTCTGATCATTATAAACAAGCTTTTCACTCACATGACTGTCCAGTAGCATTGGAAAGTCCCGAGGGATCCTGGACAATTGCTTATCATTCCTATCAGCCCTGTCCACCCCACTCCTCGGTCACTGTGACAACTTGAACACTATCCCCATCAATTCTCCATTCACTTCCCGCCGTATTGTAAAGAGCTGACCTCCATGGACCAGACAGATCATAAAAAGCAGTGAGCAAGACTGGACCAAGATGCCTATAGAACTTGGTCTTCTAAAGGGGCAACCACCACCAACTCCATCAGTTTGTTACGATCAGGATATACACTCTGAGTTGACAAATCTTTCAAGAAAAGGCCAACACCCAGATTTCCATGTCCAATCTTTTGATTCAGTAATATATGCAACAACTTAAAATGTTTAAATTTAAAATTTAAGCAGTCTCAGAATCAAATTGAATGGTCTGTTGGTTTGATGAAGCCGCTGTGTAGCATTTTGCGAAAACCGTTTCGAGTGCTAGTGAAACTTGAGTTTCTACTTTGCAAAATTCCCTTCTATTCCAAGTGACAAACAGATCATAACACCTTACAAGTAGAGAAGCTGCATGGTTGTGTAACAGCCCTTGTGCTCCTTACTGCAAAGTCTAATTTCATACTGAGGTAGATTCTGTCATTGCCTCCAGTGTGCTCCTTTCTGCCAAGATGTCCCATTTAGCTTTTTTTTTTTTTAATCTGTTTTCTGCCTCTCCTGTCCCAGAATTTCCTTAAACATCCTTCATAGGGCTGGTTCTGAAGACAATCTCAACAAGGCGTCACTCAGGCGAGGACTGGTGCCTTCCCGAGCCCACTTAGATTGGAAGAAAGGAAAGGAGAGCAGCGAAGAGGAAGAAGCACGTGGGGAACAGAAAGGGGGACAGGCAGGGTGCGGGAGCTCACACCGGCCCACCAAGGACACGTGAGGCTGCTGAGACGCCCACAGGGAAGACGGCCCCCGAGAGGGGCCAGGGCAGAAGTCCGGAAAAGGGCCCCAGGTTGCGAACCAGATCCATGCGGGGCAGACGAGCTGTGGGGCTGGGGTGTGGGAGGGGTAGCGGCGTGGAGGGAGCCCTACATGCAGATAGGTCCGCGGTGCCATGGTGGTTGGTCGTGAGGTCAAGAGGAGGGGAGGTGGGTGAAACCCCATACGAAGAGTTGTAAAAAGCCTACGGGTCCACAGGCCTGCCTATCATCTGTTTACTCTGTACAGGGCAGTGGATGCCAGATGGGGAGGGATTGCGACTCCCACCCGTGTTCCCCAGACAGCATCCTTATTCTCCTGGTGCACCTTAAGGAAATGTGCACGTTTGAGCGTTGGTTATCTGTTTGAATTTCAAAAGTGCTTAAGTGAATGTGGGCCTGTTCTCTGCTGTCAATCTCAAAAGGCCAGCTGGACTCACGACCTGCCCAGGTGACAGCGAGTCCACAGGTCCAAGATGTCAAAGCACCAAGGAGGACTTCAGGAGGTGTGCGGAGGTGTGCCTGCCCGCGACCTTGCCTTGTTCTGGACACAGCAGCAGCGCACTTCCTGGCCTGTAAATCGGGACTTTTTGAATCACCCAATAATCTCATATAGTGCTTTTCAGCCCCTGTCTTCTAGAATAGTTTCAGCACATTAGTGAGAAACATGAAAATATTAACGCGTGACTCCATAACCCACACGTGATGTGTGGCCATGTATTGCATAGCACACTGAGAACACTTTCTTCTCCATTGATGGTGCTTTGAGGCAGAGCTGACTAAGGCTGGAGCGCTGTCTAAGAAGCAATAGTGAGTGTGCTCTGGAGGTTTCTTGATTCTGTCATGTCCACTGGACAGTTTGCTACAGAAGTCATCACTGACACTGGAACAGTGAATTGTGAGAATTTCAGTGGTTTGGAAAGATTAATGAGTAGAGTTTAGAATCTGACTTCTTTTGAGATTCTGGCAATGGAAAATAGGATGAGAAGGTCATGAGGGAGCCTGTTCAACCCAGCATCTGGTTCCCACTAGCTCCCCACTCTTTTACAGGTCAGTGCGTGTCTGTGTACCCACCTACTGTCAGTGAGTCCCCAGAGTCAGGCCTTCGGGTCATGGGGAGGCCTCCTGGATGGTTCTATTATCCGCACAAGGGTCCTTGCCACCCTCAGCATACAAGAGAGCAGGTGAAACAGTTTTGCAGAGAGAAAGATTTATTAAAATGAAAGTTTGATGTACCAAGGGAGGAGAAAGATGTGACTCCCGAGGATCACAAGTCCAGCAGTTTTATGGCACTTGGGGTTAGAGGCCACTCCCCTTTCTCCTTTCCCTTCCCAAAGCATGTTAAAGCGGTTCTTACACTGTGCCTGAGCAGGGTACCTATATGCTACTTTATGCCTCACGTGTCTCCTGAGCATCTTGAATCTTCCCCTCAGAGTTGTATTTTACTGTGATGGTGAAGAAAAGTTAACTAGAGATGGCTTTTTACTTATGTGCAAGCGTAATTTTAAGGCCTTTCACGGGGCTGCTCCTCTCTCCTGTGATTGTGGTTCTACCTACCAGCTGTTTCTTATTGGCAGAGGAAGGTTGTTGTCCCAGCTGCAGGTTCCAACTATGTGACTAGGTGACTACTGACCACAATTTCATTTACATGCTCTCTCCATTCCCATTATCACCCAGCTCAAAATAACTATTAATCTATTTTTGTCTCTATAGATGAGCATTTTATGAATATTCCTTGTAAGTGGAATATTAATTTATGTGATCTTTTGGATATAGTTTCTTTACTTCGGCTTCTTATTTTGAGGTCCATTCCTTGTACAATGTACCATTTCTTCATTCCTCTTGACTGGTGAATAATATTCGATTATATGAACATACACAAATTATTTTTATTTTCACTATGTCATGAATATTTAAATTTATTCACTTTTGGCTATTATAAACAGTATTACCATGAGCATTGACCTATAGGTTTTGAGGGGTCATATGTCCTGGGGGGTGTAGACACCTGGTTGTGCAATTTCTGGGTCATAGAGTATCTCCATGTATAATAGTCCAGAAAAAAATGCCATTTTTTTTTTTTTTACACAGTTGCTACAAATTTTTACAATTCCACCTGCAGTGTGTGAGGGTTTTATATTCTCCACATTGTTAACAATACTCATTAATATCTCTTTTATGTAACCCTCTTCATTTCCATAATAACAAAGAATATTGAGCATTTGAGCAATAACAAAGAGCATTTTACATACTTATTAGCAACTTCTGTGCCTTCTTTGGAGAAATGTCTATTCAGGTGCCTGTCCATTTTTTCAAAATTGGTCACTTTTTATTATTAACTTCTAAGTATTCTTTATGTATTGTAGATATATAATTCAAAATAAACATATAATTGGAAATATTTTTTTCATTAAGCAACTTGCCTTTTCATTTCCTTCTGCTACTGTTTGAAGAACATAAGTTTTTAAATTTACAGTGAAATTCGTCTCTTTTTTTTTTTTAAATTGTTAATACCGTTTTTGGCATAATCCAAGAAACTATTGCCTAATCAAGTCACAAAAATTATTCCAATGTCTCTTAATAAATTTATATTTTTAGCTTTTACATTTAAGTGTGTCATCCATTTTTAGCATTTTTGTATTATTTGAGTTAGGGGACCAACTTCATCATTTTGCATATAAATATTCAATATTCATATCACCGTTTGTTGAAAAAATAGTTTGTTTTAAGTTGAAATTCTTAACACCGCTGTCGAAATCAATTTTGATAAATTGTTTATTACTAGACCTGAAATCTACCTGATTGGTCTTCATGGATCAATACTCATGCTAGTACCACACAGTCTTAATTATAATACCATTGAAGTAAGATTTGATATATGCTATTATGAGTCATGCCATATTGTTTTTCTTTTTAAAGATTACACTGTACGAGCAGTTTGATTAAATTTACATATCCAATTTAATCTAAGCTTGTCAGTTTTTCTAAAAAATCTTTTGATAATTAAAAAAATTTCATTAAATTTGTAGATCGATTTGTGATGTATTTTGACCTTACCCATATTGACATTAATATTGAACTTTTGATGACTTACGTTAATTCAAATGTTTTTCACGTATTTAATTTATGATTTCAAAAAAAAGCTGTTAGTGTAGAAGGTTAGAACAGCTTAAATTTCTGAATGTTTCTTAATTTGATGCTATTTTCACATCGTTTATTATTACTATGTAATAGTAAAATTCAATCTTGTCTTTTGATTTCGTATCCTGTGACTTTTTTAACTTATTCATTAGACCTAGTGTATTTTTAGTGAATTCCTCACAAAAATTTTAATACAGGGTTATGTCATCTGCAACAAAGAACAGTCATATTTCTTTTCCATAAGGGAGTTGATTGATTTTTTTTTAATGTACACAAACTTTGCGGTTGTGAAATAATCCTAGTTGCTCATGGTGCATAATAACTTTTACCATTTTTCTCGGGTTTTGGTTTACTAGCATTTTGTGAGAATTTGTGTGTTTATATTCAGGAGCGATTATTATCTGTTATTTTAGTTTCTCATAATGTTTCTGATATTCAAATCAGGGTAATACAGGCCTCATTAAATAATTAGGGAAGTTCCAGCTTCTATTTTTGAAAGATTTGGGGATGATTTTGTGTTAATTATTCACCATATGTTAGGTAGAATTTACCAGTTAAGGCATCCAGTCCTGAGCTTTTCTTTGTGGATAGCTTTTTAACTAATTTAATTTCTTTTCTTGTTATAAATAAGTCTTTGCACATATTCTTTTTTCCTATATAAATCAAATTATGTATTGATATTTCTTTTGAGTTTAACTGCATAATTTGTGCATATCAAGATATATATTTTTAACATGTACTAATCCATGTCTCTAGATTTTCTAGGCAGTTTACATGGAATAAACAGAAAAAAGTAATGCATAAGAATGAGGCTTTGGAAGAATTATTTAGTAGCTTAAGGTTACTAGGGTGAAAATTATGACAATGAATTATGCTGCAACTAATACTCATATTTATGCTTAGATAAATTAAATACTGACTATAAAATAAATTTTTAAAGACTGCCCTATGAACTTGAATTTCACCAAAACGCAGAGTTGGGCCTATATTCTTTATGCAGCAATGTTTAGAAAAGTTATAAAAATTTTAATTTTAAAAAGAACAAATACAAAATAACATTATAAATGAAGAATAATATGAAAATTTGGCAAATAACAATGTATAATATTAACTTTGCAAATACAATGTGTTAGGTAGTACTGGAAGCCATGTACACATAACAGATTTAATATTTAAGAGTGAAAACTATATAACTAATGAGTCACAGAAAATGCCGAATTGTCACATTTACAGTCCTATTAGATGTCATTCAAACCATTACAGATAACAATTGTTTTGGGTATACAAAAAGTAAATCAACATAAAGAATGTTAAATGACTTTATAAGAAAGTTTACCTAACTGGGGAAAGATAAAAAAAGAACAGCGTTTTACAGCAGTAAGAACAGGATACACATTATTTTCAAATACGCGAGATATTTTAAATGACTGGTTTTGGGGCCCGTAAATTGTACTTAACTTCATAAAGCAGAAATCCAACAGTCTGTACTGTCTAGGCCCTGTGAAATGAAACTAGAATCTATCAATCAGAGTATAACCCATGACTACTGTCTAGGCACAAGCAAACTTTCACTAAGACAGTTTCAAGTAAATGATAGATTAAATAAAAATCTAAATTGAGATTATTATTATTTTACAGGGAGGCTGTGGTTAGTTTGGTGAGTAGACAGGGGGCAGAGAGTGAGATTTTAACACGGAACAATCTCTTTCTTTGCTGAAGCAATCTGCAGCGAGTCTGGACTTCATTGTTGTTTGTATTTTTTTTTCTGGACTTCATTTTTGATCTGATGAGATTTGGATCCCTCAGTGATGTAGGCAGCAGAAGTGCTCCACCATCAAGGATCAGCTTTGGAGATCTCACAGAACCTATGGAAGTCAATACTCAGGTACCCTTAGATACTGCCGATGGCTCCAAGAAGAGCAAATTCTTGCAGGAACAGGACAGAGGAGCACATGCGACATGGTGATCCAAGTGACCTTCCAAGGCGTATTCACTCCCCTCTACAAGCTGAAGGAGAGCAAGAAGACGACCAGCAGCAGGCAGAGAGTGAGCTCCCACGTCAATGCCATGGTTGTCATGAAGGTGCAGCACCCTGTGCCTGGAGTGGGGGAGGCGGGGATCCTGGACAGCCACTGCCTCCTTACCCAGAACTGTAATCCGACAGCTGAGATGGCCCCAAGACCTGCCTTGCCCAATTCAGCACTGCAGAAAGGACCTGCCCTGGCAAGACCAAAGACCCCATCCAGAAGGGCTAGGCCCATCAGCCACAGCAGAGGGGCAGAGCCTACCTTGAGGGGAGCTGGAGAAGATGGGAGTGGCATGCAGGCAACCACAGAGGCCCAGGTCTGGCCTCCAACCTCGGTACCCTGTGTTTGGCAATGCAGAGTGATTGGTTTCTTGGGTTCCTGAAGAAGGAGCTACAGAAGCCAGAGGGAAGGTGCTCAGTGACGTGGTGGCTGCTGCTGCCCAGAGAAGGTCCAGGGCCCCTTTGCAGAGGGGAGGCTGAGTGGACTTGGGGCAACAGAGAAAGACACACAGACACCTGCTCTGTTGCTGAGGGTGACAGCTGACCACCGCAGTCAAGCTGCTTCAAGGCTGAGTCCGCAGGTATCAGAGCCAGGATGACTCTCGAGTTTGCTCAAAAACCATCTGAAGGAGGGAGTCCATCATAGGGGCAGAACATAAGGCTATGCTGAATGGGGATGGAAGTGATGGCCAGTGGAGCATGCCCTATGTGACAAGCAGGACCGGGGCACTTCCATGCAGTATCTCATTAAACCCTACTGGTGGCCTGTACGGAAGGAGGTGGTGCCATCATGCCCACCATACACTTGCTGCCTCACCGTCCCTGGTGGACTGTGAGTGAGAGCTTACCTAAAGCCGTGCTGCTGCTGTGGGCAGTGGAGGAGCTACACTGTGAAAGGGGCCACCACCGCCTGGGTTTGCTGAGGTCCAAAGAGACAATCCTGACACTCGTGAGAGAATGCCACAGAGCCTGGGTTTCCAGAGGTTCCACAGCTGCAGGCGTCATGGTGCCACTTTGGAGGAGCTCAGGTCTTGAAAGTGCAGGATCACGCAACCTTGTGACAGTAGAAGCGTGACAGGCACGAGAGCCCAGCACAGCACACCCAGCCCACCTAGCACCTGGCAAAGCCAGATTGGACAGCTGGCAGATGCTGCATCCTCCTGACATTGTCATTTCCTCTTCTTTACAGGACACAAGCCTGGCGCTGAAAGTGCGAGGAGCCTCCCCATCTCGTTCTGTGAAATGGATCCTCTGTGGGCAGGAGAAGGAGGCCACCGTCGGCACGCTGCTCAGCATGCCGCTCCCACCTACTCTCACCTCGGGCCTGCCTCACTCAGATGAGTCTTTGAAGTGAATTTCTGTATCTGAGATGAAGCCCCCACAATGTAATTATAAGCAAAACAACAGACTCATCTCTCTCCAGATGGATAATTGTCATGTCACCTATAGAAACAGGACAACCCCATCCTTGGTATTATTTGAAACATAGCCTCTAAAAGGTAGCTCATTACTGAAAAACAATAGACAAGGAACAGGTGGCTTCTGAACTTTTGCATATGTTACCTCATTTTTCTAGATTACATTGTCCTGGTGTATTGTATGGTCCCAATTCTTGTCAAAACAAACAGAAGTCTTCTAATAACCCTACCTTCACATGAGTGGAATGCATTATCAGATTTCCTCAAATATTCCTACTTGTTCAATTGATTATGAGTGGCCTTCACATGTAATCTTCTGGGGTCTCTGATTTTCAGGGTTGCAACTCAAGTATAAGCACTTTTGTAATAAATAAAATATTGCCCCTGTGCCAAATATATTTAGGTAGACCTCTCTGTTTTCCATAGGATAGCTTAGAGCAGGACACCTGGCATGGAAAATAGAATTCAGGCTGGTGTTTACTCCCTAACTATTTTGCCAAGTGCATTTATAGAGGGCAGAGAAGACACCTTCATTCCAAACAGCACTGAAGTTTGATAGATGGACTGTCTAAGATATCCGAATTAGATATAAAGTATCAGGTTCTTGTGGTTGTGGCCAGCACTGAGCTACTATTTTCCCTCTACTCAAATGGGTGTTTCATTTTACGTACTCAGCATTTGACTACCCATTTCTTAGCTTCTGCCACAATATCTGTTCTGTGCCACTGATCTATCTCATCTACATTATAACTAACTTTAACCTAAACTATAATTATAACTGCCACATTTGTGATATTTTCTTAATTAAATATTATCTCAAGTCAAAATGGTGACTTTTATTCCCATGAATCCTATCATAGAGCACTAGCTCAGCCCGTTTAGGACCAGCCTAGTGTGTCTCTCTCATGTATCATCTTTGATCCTTGGTTTGTCCTCTTTGGGACCACCCACCACACAGACTTCTGCCCACTCTCTTCAATCCAGTCCATTCTGTCATCAGCTTGGATTTTTAAAAAAACAAACAAACAAACTTTAAATTTATTGAGATGACATTGGTTAATAAGATTATATGTTTCAAGTATATGATTCTATAATACATCATCTGTATATTGCAATATGTGTCTACCACTCAAAGTCTTGTCTCCTTCTATCACCATATACATAATCCATTTATCCTCTTCTGCCTCCGCTCACAATACTTCCCCTCTGGTAAACACCATACTGCTGTCTGTGTCTATGAGTTTTTGTTTGTCTTGTTTGTTTATTGCTTTTGGTTTTATAGCTCATAAATAAGTGAAATAATATGTTTCTCAACTTTTTCTGTCTGCCTTACTTTGCTTAGCATGATACTCTCAAGATCTATCCATGCTGTCATAAATAGCAGCATTTTGTCTTTTATTACAGCTGAGTAGTATTCCATTGCATATGTGTACCACAATTTATTTTGTATCCAATTATCCATCAAAGGGCTCCTTTTAGACTTTTGTTCACTGATCAAAGAAAGAATAGACCTATCAACCAAGAATCCCATACCCAGAAAAGCTATATACAAAAAAAAAAGATATAAAGACAGTCCAGATACACAAATACAGAGAAAAAATATTGCTAGCAGATCCATCTTACAGGAAATATAATGAGTAGTTTTCTGGTCTAAAAACGACGAACTCATATAGTAATCTGAATTCTCATAGAAAAAAAAAAAGAGGTGGCTACTTTGAGGCAGCTAGCTTGAGGCTGGGGAGCATAGAGTCACCCACCATTTTCTGGGCTGCAGAGACTAGTGAATAACATAGGATGGTTGGTTAATAGTGACCAGGAAAAAAAAAAAAGAACAAAATGTCTCCTTATGCCTTCTTTGTGTCCATTATTCAATTGATATAATTATTATTTCTAAGACATTATTATATATGGGGAGTATATCTATACGAATGTTTTATAAAGACTCTACTTTGTTTTTCATCTTTATTTCTGCTGGGGTCTTAAATTATAATCTCAGTGTCAATTCAAAATATTGTATGTGTTTTCCTACATAGTTTCTAAAAATGTCATTTTTACCTTAGAGCCAATAAACATAGTCATGCTTTGATCTGTCTTTTTTGTACTTTTTTTTTTAATTGACTCTTCCTAGAAGTTATCATGTTCTAAAGGGATATGGGAAGATCTAATTTCATTGTCTAGGGTTTGTTTCTTGATTCCATAATTTCGATTAAATAAACCTTTCTTGGTTGATTAATGATGATACTATTGGTGTTCAGTAAATTATTGCATGTACACATAACATTACGACACAAATGCTGATTCTTTCTGGTGTGACCTCTGCATTTTTATGGATGTAGATAATGGTTCCTGCAGCTGTCTATACTTTTAAGTGACTATAGCTTCATATAATGGTTTACTATCTGATTAAGTATCTCTGACCTTGATTATTTCATTCAAAACCCTTGTTTTTTCAAGTCCACTTACTTTTCAGAGCAACTTTTGAATAAAAGTAGCTGGTTTTAATGACTGAAATATAATTCTGCTCTGACTTATACTAAAACTGTGAAGCCCAGGATTATTAATCTATGTGCTATTCAGTATGTGTCTCCATCACTCAGATTTCACTCAGTCCTCAGAGAGATTGGGCTTTCTCTTCATTAAGCCATTGCCTTCCCAGATGAGTTTATTTCTATGTTGTTACTGATGGGATCAGGTCATCTGATACATTCATGTTTTCACCATTCTTACCACACATTTCTACCACCTACTTCCTACGTTCTTCTTGCCCCTGTTCTGCCTCCCAGATGACTTTGCTCATGTCTGCAAGTGCTGCTCAGCGGCAGGTCAGATGGATGCGATGGGAGAGATCCCAACAAGAAAAGCATGCCATGGCAGCCTCAGGGGAGAGCGCCCAAAGAGGATCTCTGCAGCCCTGCCCTCTGAAATCACCCAGCTAGGCAGAAACTCTCTATCACCATATGAATCCTCCTGCCACTATCCTGCACTTTGCTCTCTGGAAATACCCTGTGGGCTCCAAGTCCCTCACTCCTGTTCCCAGCTTCTAGTGTGATGTGGGCAATTTGTGCCTTTTTCTTTTTACTTTAGTCTTCGTTTGTTTGTTTGTTTTTTTCACATATTTAAAAATTTTCCACCATTTCAGTGACGAGGGTAGGGAACAACACTGAACCCACAAACCTTGTAAGAGACCCTTCCCACACTGTTTTGGGGCATTTACTCACTTAAGGAGCTCGCTTATAGAAAAGCTTAGCGCAAACACCTCCCTCCTTCTTCAGAAGACTGCTCCGTTGCAGCTAGGGAAACGTAGAAACTGAGCTGAAATGTGGTCTCTTGTCCATGTCTCAGAACCACAGAGCCCAGGCTCACTAATTGTCTGTGGATGTGGGATAACTCACCTCTCCTTGCTCAGGGGACAGGCCATACAGAGGCTTGGTAAAGTTTCTTTTTCTTCTGGCCTGAGGTGTGACTTCCCAGGCTGATGAAGAGCTGGCTTTCCTCATATGACCCTCAGTGATCTGTATCTGGACACCTTCTTGCAAGTCCACCCCTTGACTATGTGTGTTGGGTAAGGTTCTCCTTCCCTCTGTCCCCCATATCTTATCTCCAGGAGCTATTTCCTAAAGATCAGTATTAAAAAATTGAGGGACCCTTGGTGAAATCTGCATTAAATCTTTTCCCTCTAAGAGAGGAGGCATCTAAAAAATGTAAAGGGAGGGCTTCCAGAAATGACCGACTCAGACAGTTATAGATTAACCACATCCTATAGATCTCTGAATGGCCTTCTGGAAACTCTTGTCACACATACAAGACAAATGACCTATAAATAGATAGGACTAGTGGTCTGGGAATTCCTTCTCCCTTGCAGCCCCCACCCGAAACTCCCCCTCCCCATCCTGACTCATGAGGTGCACATAGAACCTTAGGCAAAGGAATCATGCACCCCTTGCTTGGACACTGCAGGGGTATATAAACTGTAAGAAATCTAACCAAGGGAAGCTTGTGTTTTGGTGCTATTAAGCCCCACGTGCTCTGCCGTCTAATAAATTCTCCTTCCTCTAACAAAGTTGTCTGAGTGTCCAAATTCCTCCGTCTAATGTTGCTTCCTGCAACAGATTTATGGTATATTGGCTAGAAAGCATGGAGGAAGGGTGTCCGTGTTTGGCAGACTTCGGGTATCCCACTGAGGAAACCACGACCTGCTCTGGAGAAACGCTTGCTTAATGTGCACCAGGAATTACCCAGTGTGGACTTCTCACAGGATAGAAGGGGAAACCTCATCTGCCAGTCCCAGCAAGGATCAGACAACAGAGAAAAGAGAAAACTAGGATGTGTCAGAGACACAGTAAGAAAAAAAAACAGGCAAAAGGTAGCTAGCTGAGGTCCTGACGCACTGGGCAGAAGGGAGGGCCAATCCCCCGCTGAAGAGTAAAGGAACACCCTCTACAGGTTAAGAGGACTGGCTGCTTACTCTCCACAGGACAGGTTAAGAGATGGTGGAAGGTTGTATGAAAAGGAATGCTGTGTGATTGAGACGTGGCCTGACGACGAAGTGAGATTTGAGCCCCTATCCGTGGTTCTGTGGAGAACCTCATACGGCTTAGGGATCTCCATGAGGAGTCTACTCCGGTGATCTGGGTCAGGGGCTTATACCAACTCACTGATTGCTAACAGTCGCCTGAAAGATCACCCCGAGGGGAGTGGCCAGAGACAGGCAAAGTGAGTGATGTCCCCTCCAAAGTTTCCCTGACCTTATCCCCCAAACCTCCATGTGGCATGCTTGTTGTCTGGCATGGGAGGCATTGAGGCTACACAGGGAAAGCCTACTCCCCTGGCCAAGATGGTCAAGAATTTCAAGAAATGGCATATAGGAGATTACAGGATTACTATGTCTCCAGGGAAATTGAAAACTTTGCGTGAACTAGAATAGCCCACTTTTGGGGTGGGATGGCCAGTAGAAGGGAGTCTGGATAGGTCCCTTGTGCAAAAGGTGTGGCAGGTAGTTACTAGAGATCCAGGCCATCCCAACCAGTTCCCCTACCTAGATACTTGGCTCACTTTAATATTTCACCCTCCCCCTTGGCTTAGAGGTCAGGCTTCCACCACGTTAGCAGCACAGGCAAGGAAGTATTCCACCAAACCCAAAGAACAACTGCCACCACTGGTGCCAGAGATTTTAGCCCCTAATGAGCAAGAAGAAGCAGAAAGCCTGGCTCCCCCACAATCTATACCAGCAAGATTGCGCCCATCATTGCCTCATTCCCTGTCCACCCAGGGACTGTCACTGACTCGGGCACATATTCGCCTGATCCATCTAGTCCTGGCATAAGCTTGTCAGAGCCCGAGATGTCTCCAACTACCCCAGAATCAGGTCCAGATTTTCCTCCCCTTGCTGGGAGGTTGTGCTCAAAGACAGTGCCTGGGATGCAGATGCCTCTGAGAGAAATGAAGAACTCTATAAGGAATGAGCAAGGGTGCATAATAGAATGGTGGGTGCTAGTGTACCAACCTTTCACTACCACCAACCTCCTCAATTGGAAACACCACACTCCTTCTTATACAGAAGAGTCACAGGCCTCCAAAGACCTCATGTAATCCATATATCAAAACCAATCCCACGTAAGCAGATTGCCATCAATTGCTCCCCTCTCTGTTCAACATGGAGGAAAGATGCCTAATAACACAAGTGATGACTAAATGGCTAGAGAAGAATATCCCTGAGGAAATCCAGAATCCCCAGGAGTATGTGAGGGTCCAGATGCCAGGAGGGGATCTTAGGTGGGACCTCAGATAGCTCAGGAGATACAGAGAGGCTCTCCTCCAAAGCCTCCAAAAGGGAAGCCAGAAGTCCACTAAGATCAATAAAGTGGCAGAGACTTTACAAGAGGATGAAAGTCTGGGTGACTTCTATGAGAAGTTATGTGAGGCCTACTGGATCTATACTCTTTTTGATCTAGAAAGTCTAGAAAACCAGAGAATAGTTAATATGGCCTTTGTCAGCCAGAGTGTGGGAAACGTAAAGAGGAAGCTCCAAAAATTAGAAGGCTTCGCAGGAATGAACATCTCCCAACTCCTCCAAGTAGTCAACAAAGTATATGTCAGTAGGGAGGTTGCCTCCAAAAGGGAAGATGAGTGCTGTATGCAAAAGAAGGCTGAGCTCATAGCTGCTGCCCTTCAGCAACAAGGCAAAGGAAAGCCTGCCTCATTTGAAAGCGGAAAGAAGACAGACAAGGGAAAGAAAAGGCAGTCAGGAGGATCCCCCTTACCCCATGATCAGTGTGCCAAATGGCGGGGAACCGGGCATTGGAAAAATGAATGTCCCAGCTGGGACAAGTGGAGCCACGCTTATCAGCCGCCTCCAAAATGGAAGACACACTGTTCAACATAGCTGGGGAATCCCTCTTGGGCTGAAGGCGACCAGACTCAGGGGCCCCCAATAAGTCCATGGTCCATATGATAGTAGGGTGCCAACAGATAGACTTCCTGATTGACACAGGGGCTGAATACTTGGAGGTGATTTGGCCAGTAGCGCCACTCTCCACCCATAGGGTGGACATTGTAGGAGTCACGGGGAAACAAGTAGAACAAGCATTCTGCCTGCCCCATAAATGTACTATAGGAGATCATGAAGTTATGCATCAGTTTCTGTACATGCCCGACTGTCCAGTGCCCTTGCTTAGCAGGGCATGACCTGCTAAGCAAACTAAGGGCTACTATATCTTTTGCTGACAACGGCTGGCTAGATTTGTACGTGCCTAAGCCTAGGCTTGTTCTAACTCTAACTGTCCCCAGAGAGGAGGAATGAAGGATTTTTGCTACCGAGTCTGGGAAGACGCTTAGCTAGAGACTGACTCAGAAATGGCCTAGAGTATGGGCTGAGGACAATCCTCCTGGGATGGCAATAAACCAAGTTCCAGTGCAGATAGAATTAAAGCCTGGGGCACTGCCTATTAGCCAGAGACAATACTCGATTTAGAGAGGCCTCGGAAGGAATCTAGGTGCATTTACAGAGGCTCAAGGAGCACAGCATTATTATCCCATGCCAGTCACCCTGAAATACTCTTTTACTTCCCATCAGGAAATTGGGATCCTATGATTACTAGCCAGTATAGGACTTGAGAATCATAAATGAGTCAGCGGTGACACTGTACCCAACATCAAATCCCTATACTCTCCTAAGCCTCCTTCCTGACCAAATCTCTTGCCTAGACTTGAAAGATGCCTTCTTCAGAATAAGGCTGGCTCCTGAACTCTAGGAACAGTTTGCCTTCCAATAGGAGGATCCAGCTACAGGGGCAGAGGTGCAGCACACTTGGACCAGGCTCTCACAAGGGTTCAAGAACTCCCCTACCATCTTTGAGGAGGCCCTTGCTTGAGACCTCTAGCAATTCCCCGCAAAAGACATTGGATGTGTCCTCCTTCAGTACGTAGACGATCTGTTGCTGGTTCATGAGACTCTCCAAGGGTGTGACTGAGGAACAGATAAGCTTCTACATCATTTAGAAAAGAATGGAGACAAGGTCTTGAAGAAGGCCCAGATATGCCAAAACCAAGTAAAATACTTGGCATTCATTCTTCAGCAAGGAGAAAGGAAGCTAGGAGTAGAAGAGAAACAGGTTATTCAGAATATCCTGGTCCCCACCACAAGGAGACAAGTTAGAGAATTCATGGGTGCAGTAGAATTCTGCCATTTGTGGATCCTCAACTTTGCAGTACTAGCCAAACCCTTTTCTGAAGACACAAAGGGGGAAGAAAAAGAACCCATGGAGTGGGGGCTGGAACAGGGCTGTGCTTTTCAGACCCTTAAAAAAGAATTACAAGTGGCCCAAGTGCTAGGTCTTCCTAACCTAGTGAAGCCTTTTGAGCTGTATGTCTTGGAGAGGAGCAAGACAACAGTGGGTTATTAACCCAGGACTTAGAATCATGGTCTAGACTGGTAGCTTACCTTTCCAAACAATTGTACGGAGTTGCTAAGGGCTGGCCACCATGCCTAAGAGTCTTCTTAGCAGCCACAGCAATGTTAGTACAAGAGACAGACAAATTGACCTTGGGACAAAACTTAAAGGTGTGGGTACCTCATGCTGTAGTAATTCTGCTGAATGCAAAAGGGCATCATTGGCTCACAAATGCCCATCTCACCAAGTACCAGAGTTTACTCTGTGAAAACTCGAGGTTGACAATAGAGATGTGTACTACTTTAAACCTGGTGACACTGCTTCCAGTGAAAAAGGGAGAGCTGCAGCACAATTACTTAGAAGTGCTTGGCTCCAAGTACTCCAGCCGGCCAGATCTGTTGGACCAACCCATAAGAGACCCAGACTGAGAGCTGTATGTAGATGGAAGTAGCTCTGTCAACTCACAATGGGAAAGGCATGCAGGGTATGCAGTAGTGACTCTAACAGAGACTGTAGAGGCACGGCCTCTACCCCAAGGCAGCTCTGCTCAACTTACAGAGCTGATAGCCCTGACTTGGGCCCTAGAGCTCAGTGAAGAAAAAAGAGCAAACATTTTTACGGAGTCTTGCTTTGCTTTTTTAACCATGCAAGTCCATGGGGCAATATACTGGGAAAGAGGTTTCCTGACAGCCGGGGGCAAGGACCTCAAGTACCCAAGAGAAATCCTCCAGCTGCTGGAGGTGGTCTGGAAGCTAAGGCAAGTAGCAGTAGTCCACTGCCAAGGACACCAGAAGGGAGGAACGGTAGAAGCCAAAGAGAATGCCAGAGCAGACACAGAAGATGAGTATCCAGCCCTCCACTGCACAAGGCTACGATAACCCCTCTCATCCCGTGGGCCCCAGATCTCACACCCAGATATTCTGAGGTAGAGAAAAGGTGGATGAGAACAGAAAGGGCAAAAGAATTAAAAGATGGCTGAATGCAACTACCCAATGGTAGAATTGTCATCCCTCACCTGTTAGGACCAACAGTTGTTCAGGCTCTGTATGCTGCTACACATCTAGGGCAAGAAAAGACAGGAAAACTTCTAGGAAGATATTTTCACATTCCTCTCCTGGCAACTTTGGCCAAAGGAGCCAGCTTGCACTGCATAACCTGCCGCCAGAACAATATCAAACAGGGACCCTTAATGCCACCAGGTAGCCAATTATGGGGCAGCCCCCTGCAAAGATATATGAGTAGACCTCACTGAGATGCCCCGATGCCAAAGTTAGCGGTACTTGTTAGTGCTAATATGCACTTACTCAGGAAGGGTAGAGGCCTACCCTACTCAGACTGAAAAGGCCAGAGAAGTAACGAAGGCACTACTTAGAGAAGTTATTCCAAGGTTTAGACTGCCACTTTGGATAGGATCTGACAACAGCTCTGATTTTGTGGCTAAGATAGTACAAGAAGCGGCACAAGCCCTAAGCTCACATGGCATACAGACCACAGAGTTCAGGGAAGGTGGAACACATGAATAGGTCTCTAAAGCTAGGACTTAACAAATTATGTCAAGAAACAAGTCTTAAATGGGTGCAAGCTTTACTTTTAATTCTGTTAAAAATTAGGCATACTCCCTCCAAGAGTACTGAATACTCACCCTACAAAGTGTTGTACAATAAGCCTCCCCAATTTTGCATAACTTGACTGGAACTCCCCAAAAGCTAAGAGAAACTGAACTACACAGGCAATTAGAGGCTTTAAGCAAGGGAGGCTGTACCATATTCAAGTGATTATTGGATAGAGTTCCAGTCAGTCTATTTGCTCCTGGGCTTTACTAGATTTGTGGAAACAAGGCCCACATCCACCTCCCCAGCAACTGGGAAAGGAGCTGTGTAATTGGCATGATAAAGCCATCCTTCTTCCTCTTACCTCTGAAAACAGGGGAAGTGTTTGGTTACCCGGTCCCACAACCCTTAAAATGGGTAAAAAGAGAACTCCAAATAGAGGACTGGAAGGATGATGAATGGCCCCCAGAGAGAATAATCCAATACTATGGGCCTGCCACGTGGGCAGAAGATGGATCTTGAGGATACCATACCCCCATTTACATGTTAAACCAGATTATCCGACTGCAGGCAGTCTTAGAAATCATTACCAATGAGACTGGGAGAGCCCTGACCCTTCTTGCAAATCAACAAATTCAGATAGAAATGCCATCTACCGAAACAGGTTGGCACTAGACTATCTATTAGCAGCAGAAGGAGGCATGTGTGTAAAATTCAATCTCACCAACTGTTGCCTACAGATAAATAACCAGGGCCAAGCAGTTGAGGATCTTATCAAAAAGATGACAAAACTGGCACATGTGTCCATGCAAGTATGGCACAAATGGAACCCCAGTAGCCTTTTTAAGGGATGGTTTTGGCCTTTGGTGGTTTTAAAACCTTAATAGGAGCAGTTTTGCTACTCCTAGGAATCCGCCTGATAGGGCCAAGTCTGCTGCCCTGATAATAAAAAGCTTAAAAGTCATGGTAGAAGCCATAGTACAGCAGCAAGCTGCAGCCCACATATACTTTACCCACCACTATCAGGAGATCCCCCAGGATGATTTAGATAAAGAATGTGAGACTCCAGCATAAAAATAGAATGTCTAGAGTCTCTAAGGGTGCAGGGGGATAAGAGAGGAGGTATCTGAGAAATGCAAAGGAAAAGCTTACAGAAATGACTGACTCAGCCAATTATAGATTAACCACATCCTATAGATCTTTGAATGGCCTTCTGGAAGCTCTTGTCACACCTACAAGATAAAAAAAATCTATAAATAGATAGGACTAGTGGTGTGGGAATTCCTTTCCCCTTACAGCCCCTACTCGAAATGCCCCCTCCCCATCCTGACTCATAAGGTGCACGTAGAAGCTCAAAGAAATCATGTGCCCCTTCCATGGACCCTGCAAGGGTATATAAACTGTAAGAAATCTAACCAAGGGGAGCTTGTGCTTTGATGCTGTTAAGCTCCATGCGCTCTGCCGGCTAATAAATTCTTCCTCTAACAAAGTTGTCTGAGTGTCCAAATTCCTCGATCAGGTGCCACTTCCTGCAACACCTCAAGGATACCTCCAAAGACATTTTAAGGATGCATGTGGGACATAATTTAGGTTTGTAAAATAGTAAATGTGACAAAATAAAAAGCACATTTCCTCTTTTCCGTATACAAAAAAAAAAAAAAAATAGAATAAAACACAGGGTTATATTTAGTTCCCAAAGCTCCACTGGGAATGGGATGATAGCATGTGCCAGTGCATACACATAAAAGTCCTTTTTTATCAGTCTCTTTGGATAGAGAGCGATTTAAAGGAAGCATGTAAGCAAAGCATCGCTCTAATGGGTGCCAATGCAGGTCTGAGCGTGCACCAGCAAGCAGGGAAGGAACAGGCCTTTCCTGGACTGCCTCGTCAGCAGAGTGAACCCAGTTGAGGTCCTGTGGCTCTGACTCAGATAGTGAAAATAAGATTTTGGGTTTATACTGATGATTTCATTTAAAAAAAAAAAATGTGTCTACGGTGCTTGGCAACACTGCCTGAGGCACTCCATAAGTGGTAGTTATTACCAGCATTGTGATCTTTAGTGTTTATCTTTTGATTTTGATGTTTATGCAGTACATTATCTCTCCAGGGACCAGCATTCCTTGTTATAAGGAAGCCCTCACATATCCAGGTGACTTTGAGAATTTCAAAAAGTAAATATCAAGGAGATGGAAAGAATCCCCATTGATTAAAGTTGGAATGATTTCAAAAACTATATAAACAATGACAATATTGGATGATCATCCATAGAGTGATTTGTCTCTGAGTTCCAACTGGTATAAAAACAAATTTGAATAAATAGATAAATGTGAGCAATGAGTGTTTCCTACAGAAAAAAGTATTAATAAGTATAGAGAAATGAGGGGAAAAGAACATCGCTACTAGGCACACAGAACTGTAGTAATTGTTTACAATCACCAGGCAAAAACTTAGGAGAACCAGGATATTGGCAGAGCTTCAAAGCCTCACCCCAAGATCTATACTAATTATCCTGTTGGAGGAGGTACGAAATGGTCGTTCTGCATATATTTTTAGATCAGAGCTTCTCGAAAGCACTCTCCCTGCACCCCATTCCCACCTAGCTTTTGCTCTTATAGAGTCTGGCTAACCTAATAACCTCAGGGTAATTCTGATTTACATAACACCAAAATCTTTGAAACAAAAAAATTACAAACACCAAAGGCTTTGAATGGAGTGAAAGAAAAAGTTTAAAGTGAACACATGCAGGTAAACATTTAGACAAGTGTATTTTTCACAAACATCTGCGGTCTTACCTACCCTCTGACTCATGTCCCTGATACCCAACTGCATCTGTTTGTACTGTCCACTCCCCACCCCAGTAGCTAGCATTGTGCCTGGAACATAACAGGTGCTTATTCACGTTTGGTGAATAAGCGAATGGCATCCTGAGAAAGTGTAACATGTCAAGGGCTGCAGAGGATGGTGGCATCGACTTACCGCTGAGAAGGGACACCACAAGGATGACATTAAATTGGCCTGAGGTCTATTTCACAGCAGCTAAGGGATAGCCACACCTTTCTTCTATGTTTTTTGGAGGACACAGGTAGAAGGGGCCTGGTTTGGCATCTCCCTGCCCAATCAACATTTGCCCTCCTACCCCTATCTCTCGATTATCATAAAGGGAGCCTTGGGGACCACAAAGCAGGGGGTTATAGGAGAGGAAGGGGCAATGAGAGAATTGGGCTGCTGTAAAAGAGCCACATCTGCCTGTGATCCCATTTGCTGGCTCTCCCTGGTGTGACATATGGTAGTCTTGAGAGCCACAGAAGGCAAAGTCATGCAGCCCCTGATCCTTCAGCCACGGCATGGGCTCCCAATTAGACAGAGCACGGATGCTCTGGGTGCCACATCCCACTCTCTGCCAGGGTAACAAGCCTCAATGCTGACTGAAGACCAGAAGTTGGGCACAAGGAAGCAAATGGGTGTGCCTGCATAACTGGCTTCAGATTTTACAGAGATAACATTGTCACCCTTCAAGCTCTCCTTCCCCATGGGGGTCAGCTGTCTAATGGGACGGGCATATGGGACAGGGGCGGAGTTGTTGGGAAAACTTCCCACCATATTTTACCATCTTTTGGGAGAAAGCTCACACCTTTTGGAAGCTCAAAAGCCTCACACAGGTCTACGGATGTCTTCATACTCAGGAGGCCAAATATGCTCTGTCTGCCTGTGGTCGGAAAGCAGAATCAATCACTTTCCAGTTCTGGCCATTTGGAGCTGCCCCCTGCTCCCCACAACAGACCCCACAGGTACAAAAATGCCCTCTGAGCTTTAGTGGTGGATTAGCAAGGGGTGCTGTTAAGGGGATAACGGCAACCGGTGGGAAAGTTTGTTCTGCCTTTCTTTGTTCCCAGACAGGTGGGTGTCCCCAGTGAAGCTTGGGAGGTGGTTCAGAGGCAGGGCCACTTGGGTAGCTCTCTCTGCCTGACCAATTCCCTCTGGCCCCTCTGGGCTGCTGCCTCTCCTGCTGTATTATTGGATGTGCCCACCTTGACAGCCTCCCCAGGAGCTGTCATCTCATCTCTCCTGTGAATTCCCCATAACACCACCATTGGTGCTGGAGGTAGGTTCCTGCCCCTCCCACTTTCCTGTTACTTCCATTCCTGGGCAGAACTTCTCCCGGTTTCAAATGTGGAGTGAGTAAGGGACTCTGCATCCACCAGACAGCAAGCACCACTCCCACCTTCTCATCAAATGTTGTCCCCTGTGCCATGGTCTCCCACACTCATCCCTGCTCCAGCCACCTTAGACACCTGCCAATGTGGTCTTGACATCCAGTGCCCCACACTCTGCCTACCAATCCTCACATACTCCCACCAGCCCCACCTTCCCACTTCACCCCTCTCACTAGTCTGCACCCTGTAAGCCAAGACTGCCATAGAGTGCCTGTTTGTGTCCCCCAAATCAGTACATTGAAGCGGCAGTGAGAATGTGTTAGGAGGTGGGGCCTTGGGAGGTAATAAGGTTTAGTTGAAGGCAGAAGGATGGCACCCTCAGGATGAGATTGGTACTTAGGAGAGGAAGGGACCTGACCTCCCTTCCCACTGTACTGGGACTCAGGGAGAAGGTGGCCATCTTCCAGACAGGATGAGGGCCCTCTCCAGAACCCCACCATGCTGGCACCCTGAACTGTAAGAAATAAGTGTCCCTTGTGTAAGATCCCTGCCCTATGGTGTCTGTGATGGCACCTGAGCTGTTGAGGCAGAAGCCTCCTCTTGCAAATGCCTTCCCCTCTGAGCCCCATTGTCTCTTTCTGGCCTCCCAGCCCCACTGGGCCTGGGAACTATAGCTGGCCTGACTACCCTGGCTCTCAGGTGTTTGTCCACACCTGCCCATATCCTTAGGGTCAAAGAGGCCTTTGATGGGACAGTACAGGCAGAAACCTCTGACTGTGACTCTCTGGCCATGAACCCATGGAGCCTCCACCACTCCATGTCTCTCTCTCTCTCTCTCTCTCTCTCTCTCTCTCTCTCTCTCTCTCTTCCTCCCTCCCCCCCCCCACTCCACACAGGTACTCCTGAACACATCCTTCTTTCTGTCTTTATGCATAATTACCAAATATCACTGTTGCCCTGGGATTTGTGGTAGAGGGCGATTTTATGCTGTAAGCTTCCTGCCAGGCCACCCAGCCACAACCAAGGAAACCCTTGGCCTTCCTCCTCCTACCCTTCATTTTCATAGGACCTGGAAATGCATAGGACCTGAGAATGCCGCAGTTTGCTCAGTCTGTACTCATGGCAACCCCCCTGGAAACCTTTCTCTCTGCCAACAATCTTGTTATTCCAAGACATGTTATGCTCATTCTGCCTCCCTTCTGCCCATCTGACATCTCCAAGTCATTTCAGGCATTAATAGTCTGGAGTGCTACCCCCTCCCAGGGCTCCTGGTCAGTGGGCCCACAGTTGTCAGTTGTCAGTTGAATTTTGCAGTGTGGACCTGTCCCCAGAAGAAGCCTTCGACCACTCAGAGAGAGGCTGGGTGGGCACCTCGCTGGACCAGCAGAGCCTATGACCAAGGTTCCTGACACCTCAGGGCTCCCCATAGTTTTAGGTAGAGCCACTGAAGATTTTTCTCAGGGAAAGTTCTTCCAGCTGCTTTTGCCCGGTGTCCCTGGAGCCGCCAACTCTGTCCTGACCAAACCTATTGGGCCTCTCTCTAATACTGATTGCACCATTCCCAGGATGCCTCAAGTAATGCAATTTAACTTCCCCTCTCTGTGACATGGGGTCCTAAACTTTGACCCAGTCCTTCTTGTATGTGCCCAAGGGCCCTATCTCTTTGGCCAAGATTCACTAATCAAATAAGGGGCTCCTATTGACCTCCAGGAGCATGAACTAAGGACAACGTACTCCAGAGACTGGAACCCACTTCTCAGTTCTGACAGGTCCACAGAATACAAGCCCCGGTAATCTTCCCTAGAAACACACGTCCTCAGTTGGTCTTAGATACAACTAAGACCCAGAGTCTCTCAGTCCTATAAACCCCAGTACCCCTTGAGGTCAGAGGCCCTACATGGAGTTCAACACCTTTAAATAATGTAAGCCCTGTCAGTCCTCTTGTAACACCTTAATTTTACCAAGAAAGAAGCCAAACAGGAAATATTGATTCATGATATCAGGGCAGTCAATAATGCAGGTGTTCCCAACTCCTGCATCCTCTTCACTCAGGTCCTGTAGAATGCTGAGTGCCACACTGTCCTTGGTTTAAAAGATGATTACTTCTTTAACCATTACACCCAGACTCACTTGTCTTAGCCTTCGAAGGAAAAGATGCAAAGACCCTGAGGATCAGCCAATACACATGGACAGTGCTTTCTCAGGGCTCCAAGGTAGCCCTCACCTGGACGAGCACCAGAAAGAACCTCAGCAACTATAAGCTAAAAAATGGCACCTTATTTCAGTATGTGGATGACTTCCTTATTGCCAGCGAGGACCTCCAGAGTTCTCAGAATAATACTGTGAGAACAATAAATTGTTTGGCTGAGAGGGATTACAAGGTATCTCCCCTCAAAGACCTAAATCTCCAACAGCAGGTTCAGTATCTCAGGTCCATCCTTATACCCAGGGCCAAATGCAGGATCCTCACAAAAAAAAAAAAAAAAAAACAGGCCATCTTATCACCACAGGTTTCAAGCAATGGGAAGGAGCTGAGAGGCTTTCTAGGAATGGCAGATTCAGTCACCTTTGGGGTCAAATATTGAAATAACTGCAAAACTCCTTTATGAAAACTTATAGGTAGAAGAGGGGGGCCTTCTGTTGTAACTCTCTGAATGTCAACAGGCACTGAGAGCTTAAAGGACACCTTGGACAGGGTGCCAGCCCTGGGCCTCCCTGACCAAAGAAATCCCTTCCTTTCATGTGTTCACAGGAGGTTGGTGCAGGCACCGGGAGTGCTGGCTCAGAAGCTGGGGCCTTCCCTAAGGTCATAGCCCACTTTCCCAAACAACTGGACTTGGTTCCCCAGTGGTGGTCTTGTTGCTTAAAAGTAACAGCAGCCACTGCCCAGCCAGTGAGGGAAGCTTCTAAGTTAACTGCAGGATGACCTTTTTGGGTGGGCAATTCCCATCAGATCTGGGCTGTCCTGGATACCAAAAGACACTCATGGTTGACAGGGAGCAGGTTGGCACAATAATAGTCTTTGGTACCTGACACCCCAGACCTTACCTTAAAGGTCTGCCAGACTCTAAATCTCACCACTTTTGCTCCCTGCCAACATCCAAGGAGACCTAGAACCCAGGTGCCTGGAAACTCTAGAACAAGAGATACTGAAATGGTTTACTGATGGTGGCAGTTTTAAGGAAAGGGGGGGATTATACAGCTGGACATTGCTGTTGTGAGCTCACACAGGTAACAGAAGTGCAGGCATGCCCGTGGGCAGTTTGGCATAGGAAGCAGAACTAAGGACCCTACTCAGGGCCTCCAATTAAGGAAATACAAACGACTTCATATTTACAGACTCTAAATATAGGTTTCTGGTGCTCCATGCTCATGCAGCTATTAGAAAAAGAGAGGATTGTTAATTGCAAAAAAGATCCCCAATAAAACCAGGAGATTATTCTGTTTCTCACTGAGGCAGTACAGCTCCCATCAACAATAGCAGTCATCCATTGTAAAGGCCACCAGGGGATAAGTCCCTTGTCAGCCCAGGGCACATCCTAGCTGACGAGGCCACCAAGAAAGCAGCCAAGGCCCAGGAATCTAGAGTCTTAGCCCTCCTAATTGGGCCATCCACCTTTCCCTCAAAACTCCAATATCGCCAAGCTGAATGGACACTAGCAAGCAAGAAAGCATACCACCCAGATGAACAGGGATGGTTAAGAGAGAATCAGAGCTGACCTCTTGTACCTGGAGCAGACCAATGGACTACCTCCCTCCATTCAACTGACTAGCTGTCTATAGACTGACTAACTTTTGAAGCACTTTAATACTTGATATTATGTCTTCTTGATTGAGGTGAAAATGTTGCAAATTATAAAATTATTTGGATGGGCATATTCCATCTGAATTGTACATCTATGCTGTAGCTGGCGTGAAATTATTCAAAAAGCAAAAATAGTAGATATTGCAATTCTAAATTACCTTTACAGATGCAGAAATTGTTTTTCATACATCTATACCCTTTCACTGTAAACTTTTTAAAATATCTATTTCCAATATAAACTCCCACACTAAAATCATTTTTTTTCTGAAGGATATGTGTGTGGTTTATTTGTTTGCAGTAAAATTAGTTGATGATAATTATGTGATTATGGACTTACTCGCAGATGTACTTACTGGCTCTGATCGTCAGTGCTGGGTAGTGATGTGAAAAACACTAGGGACATACAGGGAGGAACTGAGTTGTCTGGCTTCAGAATAAGGGCTGGAGGGACAGCTTTCTCCCTGACGGAAGTGATGGTAGAGGCCATTCTTCCTATGCTGAGTCCTCCCCTGCTCAGCTTGCAGACCCAGGTAGCCGCCGTATCTGAATCTCCACCAATGTAGCTAACATTAATCACCCTGCCCTGGTGATTCTCCAAGACCCTGCCCCTCCTAATTTGCCGGACCACCCAAGCTGCTTTCAGAGGATTTTCCATACAAATGGTCTGTCTTAATTCATGCTGTAGAATTTCCTAACATCTCTAAAAGGTTCATAAAAATTAGACAAGTAGTATCTGATCTCGACATGTCCTGAATCTTTTGCTAAGCAGCCCCAAACCTGACACTAGTTGCAGCCAGCCTTGTTTTGCGGCTTGGCCTCTCGAGGCACTTCCAAGCCCAATATAAGTGGCAGCCATCAGTGGATTTCTTGGTAGCTCATGCCAGGTGGCCCTGGGCAGGGCATAGGCTCCAGCTGATCTTGACCTGGGACAAGGCCCCTCCTCCTGGGATCCACCTACATGGCAGGTGGCCAGCTTTGTTATGAACCAGAGCACCTCTTGGGGTGAGGACAACACACCCAAAGAGCAGACATAACAGGAAGTGGAGCCTTGCTAAAGCAAATCCTACTCTATACGATCAGCCCCTATATAACAGCTCCTCCACCGATCATGGCCAGTCATCACAACTAATCAGCCTGAGGGTCAACCCCATTCATTGATGAGCAAACAGCAACTAAGGCTCAACTACAACAGGAGGGCACACTCTACTCATAAAAAGAACATACCTGGAAAACATAGCTCAGGTGACTAGGGAGACTGTGCCACCGAATCCACAGCAAATCTACTATGCAAGGTCACTCTACTAAGACTGGGAAACATAGCAGCCCTACCTAATACTTAGAAACAAACCCAAGTAGGCAGCCAAAATGTGGAGACAAAAAAAAAAATTATATACCAAATGAAAGAACAGAACAAAACATCAGAAAAAAAAAAAAAAAACTAAATGAAATGGAGGCACATAATCTAAACAATATAGAGTTCAAAACACTGGTTACAAGGATGCTCAATTAACTTAGAGGAAGTGTAAATAAACTCAGTGAGAACTTCAACAGAGAGATAGAAAACATAAAAAAGAAGATAGAAAACATAAAAAAGAACCAGTCAGAAATGAAGAACACAATAATTGAAATGAAAAAATAAGTAGCTTGGGAGGAAATAATAGTAAATTAAATGAAGCAGAGGATCAAATCAGCAATTTAGAAGATAAGGTAGCAGAAAAATGCACAATCAGAACAGCAACAAGAAAAAAAATCCCCCCCCCCAAAATGAAGACCATTTAAGATATCGCTGGGACAACAAGTGTACCAACATTTGCATCATAGGGATACCAGACGAAGAAAAGCAAGAGCAAAAAATTGAAAAACTATTTCAAGAAATAATGACTAAAAACTTCCCTAACCTGGTGGGGAAAAAAATAAACATACAAGCTCAGGAAACTCAGAGAGTCCCAAGCAAGATGAACCAAAAGAGGCCCACATCAAGATACATCATCATTAAAATGCCAATGGTTAAAGACAAAGAGAGAATCTTAAAAACAGCAAGAGAAAAACAGTTGTTATTTACAAGGAAACTCCCATAAGACTGATTTCTCAACATGAACTTTGCAGTGCAGAAGAGAATGGCATGAAATAGTCAAAGTAATGAAAAGCAAAGACCTATAACCAAGAGCAAAGCTATCATTTAAAATCAAAGGTCAGATGAAGAGCTTTCCAGATAAGAAAAAACTAAAGGAGTTCACTATCACCAAGCCAGGATTACAAGAAATGTTTAAGAAACTTCTTTAAGAAAAGGAAAAAAATAAAATAAAAAATATAAATAATAAAATGGCTATAACTACATATCTAGCAACAATTACTTTAAATGTAAATGGATTAAATATTCCAATTAGCAGACAGAATGGCTCAATGGATAAGAAAACAAGACCTTTACATATGCTGCCTGAAAGTGACCCACTTCAGATTGAAAAATACACACAGACTGAAAGTAAAGGGACGAAAAAGATGTTTCATGAAAATGGAAACAAACAAACAAACAAAAATCTGGGCAAGCAATTCTTATACCAGACAAAATAGACATTAAAAAGAAACCTATAATGAAAGACAAAGGAAGACCCAGTTATTCCACTTCTGGGTATTTATCCAATGAAACCCAAAATACTACTTTGAAGGCACAGGTGAATCCATATGTTAATTGCAGCATTATTTACAATAGCCGAGATATGGGGGCATCATGGGTGTTTATCAATGGACGAATGGATAAAGAAGAGGTGGTACATTTATACAATGGAATATTGCTCAGCCATTAAAAATGAAATCTTGCCATCTGCAATAACATGGATGGACCTAGAGGGTATTGTGCTAAGTCAGACAGAGAAAGACAAATGTCATATGTGGACTCTAGAGAACAGGATAAACAAACAACAGAAACAAGCTCATAGATACAGAGAGCATTTTGAAGGTTGTCAGATCGGGGAGTTGGGGGATAGCTGAAGGGGTGAGGATTAAGACACACAAATTGGTAGTTACAAAATAGTCATCAGAAGGTAGAGTATAGCCTGGAGAATAGTCAGTAATATTGTAATAACTATGTATGGTGTCATATGGGTTACATAAATGTATAAATTACCATGCTGTATGCCTGAAACTAATATTTGTTGCATGTCAAGTATAATTAAATTTTTTAAGTCATTAAAAGAAAACGAGTCATGGAGATGTTAAGTATAGCATAGGGAATATAGTCAATAAATTGTAATAACAGTGTATGGTATCAGATGGGTACTAGATTTATTGGGATAATCATTCATAAATTATATACATGTCTAATGACTATATTGTGCACCTGTAACCAATATAATATTGTATGTCAATTGTAATTGGAAAATAAAAAAAATTAATGTGGTTTTAATATATTTCACATAATTTTAGTCTTCTAAAAATTCATCCTATGATAGAGATGATCAACTTTAATCTACTTCAACCAAATAATGATATTGATGTAAGTTACAATGTATGTTTGGATTCATGAATAATCTGAAAAGATAATAAAATCATAATCTTTGAATTTTTCCAGTTGATATTTAAATGTACATTTTAAATAATTAAATTTTATTTTTATAATAACAATAGCATTTCTTTATTGAAGTAAATATGTTACACACATTAGTTAATGGGAGGTATATACCACCTCTTTACCAGTGTTTATTGGTGGACACCTAGCTTGCTTTCGTATCTTGGCTATCATGAACAGCACCACAGTGAACATAGGAGTGCATAAATCTTTACCAATTAGTGTTCTGGTTTCGTTTGGATAAATACCCAGGAATGTAATTTCTTTGTCAACAGGTGGTTTTATCTTTAATTTTCTGAGAAACTTCCAAACTGTTTTTCATAGTGGCTGTACAATTTGCAATCTCACCAACAGTACACGAGGGTTTTCTCTTCTCCACATCCTTGCCAGCACTTGGTTGATGTATTGATGATAGCCATTCTGAGAGGTGTTAAAGAATATCTTATTGTGGTTTTGATTAGCATTTCTCTGGTAACTAGTGATCTTGAGAATCTTTTTATATGTCTATTGGCACTCTGTATGTCTTCTTTGGAAAAATACCTATGCAGGTCTTCTGCCCATTTTTTAAACTGGATGGTTTGTTTTTTGTTGTTGTTGGGTAGTATGAATTTTTTATAAATTTTGTACATGAATCCCTTTTCAGATGTATCATAGGTGAATATCTTCTCCCAGTCAGTAGATTTTCTTTCCAATTTGTTCATAGGTTTCTTTGCTGTGCATAACTTTTTTAGTTTGATGGAGTCTCATTTGTTTATTTTTTGTTTGTTTGTTTCCCTTGTCCAAGGAGATCGATCAGAAAAAATATTACTAATAGCAATATCAGTATTGCATGTTTTCTTCTAGAAGTTTTAAGGTTTGGGGGCTTATATTTAAGTATTTCATTCATTTTGAATGTATTCTTGTATATGGTGTAAGAAGATGGTCCAGTTTCATTTATTTTGCATCTATCTGTCCAGTTTTTCCAAAACCATTTGTTGAAGAGAACTTCCTTACCCCATTCTATATGACCAAGCAATTTCTCTTCTGGGTATCTGCTCAAAATTTTTGAAAACATTTATCCGTAAGGATATGTGTACCTTGATGTTCACTGCAGCATTATTCACAGTGGCAAAGACATGGAAACAACCACGCTGCCCTTCAACAAAAGAGATGATACATAGTTACTCAGCCATAAGAAGAGATGGCTTGACAACTTGAATGGATCTTGAGATTATCATGCTAAGTGACAGAAAAAGTTGAGAATCATATGATTTCATTCATATGTGAGATATAAAACTGAAAGACATTAATGAACAGGGCAAATAGAGACTGATGGACATGGACAACAGTTTAGCCGTTACCAAAGAAAGTGGGGAGCAGGGACATAAATAAGGGTAAAGAAGATCAAATATTTGGTGACAGAAGAATATTTAACTTTAAGTAGTGAACACACAATGAAATATACATACAATGTATTATTTAACTGTACACTTGAAGCCTATATGATTTTATTATCCAATGTCACCCCAATAAATTTAATAAAAAATAAGCGGTTATTAATTTTTAAAAGGCAATGTTTGGGATAGTTTGTTATGTAGTAATAGACAACCAAAATGCAAATTCAAACCACAGTGAAATATCATTAGGCACTAAGATGATTAAAATGAAAAAGAATAATAATTTCATGATTTGGTAAGGCTGCAGAATAATTGAAATGCTCATGTGTTGCTAATGGGCATATATAATTGTGCAACTATTTCGCAAGATTGTTTTATAGTTCCTAATAAAGCCACCTCTCTTATGATCCACCAATCCTTCTACTTTGTCATAGCCAAGAGAAATTAGTGCATATAGTTACAAAAAGTTGGCACAAGAAAATGCGTAGAAATTTTACTCATAAGAGTTCCAAATTTGCAATAAAACAATTTTAATAAGTAACATTTTAATTATGTTTAACACAAAATATTTTCTAATAATTTATTCTTTCACTCTTGAATTTTTAAAAGAGTATTATTCAATTTTGTCATACAAGGAAATTTTCTGGTTATCCTTTTATGATTCCTGATATGTACTTTTACTGAATTGTAGTATTACGTTCAGGAAACCTGTTTTATATTTCTTTGATACTTTGAAATGGGTGTGGCTTGCTTTATGGGATTATATGTTCAATGTTTGAAATTCTAAAAGTAAGCTTTAAAATGTTTTCTATTTTTTAATGTTAGATACAGCATTTTCTATAGGTCAGGTTTTAAATTATTTATTTTTTTGTTTTATGACATTAATGAAGTTTTGATTGCATTAATTATTGAAACTACTTAAATCTGTCAATTTAATTGTAGATTTACCTATTTCTCTATAGCACTGAGAATGTTTGCTTTATATATTTTGAAGTTATATCATTAGATATATACAAATATAAAATTTTTATTCTCTTTCTGAATTGAATTTTTTAACATTATAAAGTTATAATCTTTATGTCTGGTAATGTGTCTGTTCTAAATTCCAGTTTACCTGATATTAATATAAGTATACCAGACTTATTCTGGTCAGTATTTTTAGGATACAGTTTTTGCCTCTTTTCTTCAAATCTTTTTGTATTGTTATGTTTTAAAAGAGTATCTTGGAAACATTACATTACTAAATTTTTATTGATTTAGTGAATATCTTTTATGAGAAAATATATTCCATTTTGGTTAATGTACTTTCTAATAGAATGGAACTTTTTGAGTCATCTGTTTTTTGTTTATTTTTGGCTTTCATTTAAACTAATTTTTTAAATGATTCTTTTTTCCTTCCCTCAGTTTTAAAGTTATACATTGTATCTCTCTTTTTTGTAAAAGTTACTTTTATTTAAGAAACACATGTTATAGAAATGAGACATAATTATCTCTGAAAAACAATATTATTTTAAGGTAATTTCCACAGTCATTTTCTGGCCATGTGAACCTTATGTAATTTTAGATCTTTAACATCTACAAGTCATCTTGTTTCATAAAAGCAGATTAATGTATGAAACTCAAATGTTACATTTCTTTTAACAAAAATAACTTATTACAATTCTGTTTGTTTTCCATAAGCGGTGACAGGCAATGTTCATATCTGTTTTAAATTTTACCAAAAAGGATATTTTGCTATTTTTGTATATTTAAAAAATGTTCCTTTTTTTCCTTTAATCAGTGTATTTAAATTTTGTTTTATTTTTATTTATTTCGTTTTTAATCTTTTTTTATTTTTTTATTTTTTATGGTGACATTGGTTAACGAAATCCGGTGAGTTTCAGCTGTATACTTTAACAGGAAGCCGTATACATATTTACACTGTGTGTTCACCTCCCAAAGTTAGATTTCTTTCTGTCACCACATATTTGACCCCCTTTTCCCCGTCTATCTCCTCCCTCCTCCCTCCACCCTACCCCCTCGTAACCACTAGTCTATAGTCCCTGTCCATTTATCTCTGTTTGTATGTCTTGTTCATTAGTTGCTTTTAGGTTTATATCCCACATATAAGTGATATCATGTAGTTTTCTACTTTTTCTGTCTGTCTTATTTCACTTAGCATGATTACCCCATGCTCTATCCATGTCGTTGCAAATGGCAGTATTTCATCTCTTCTTATGGGCTGAGTAATATTCCATTGTATATATGTACTACAGCATCTTTACCCAATCATCTATCATAGAACACTTCAGTTGCTTCCATGTCCTGGCCACTGCAAATAATGCTGCTATGAACATTGGTGTGCAAATATCTTTTTGGATATGAGTTTTCAAGTCTTTGGGGGTAAATACCAGTAGAGGGATTGCTGGATCATATAATAGATCAATTCTTAGTTTTCTGAGGAAACTTCATACTGTTTTCCATAGTGGTTGTACTAATTTGCAGTCCCACCAACAGTGTATGAGGGTTCCTTTTTCTTTGCATCCTTTCCACCATTTGTTATTACTTGTCCTGTTGATTATAGCATTTCTAACAGGTGTGAGATGGTATTTCATTATGATTTTGATTTGCATTTTCCTAATAGCTACTGATGTTGAGCATCTTTTCAAATATTTTTTGACCATTTGTATATCCTCTAGGGAGAAGTGTCTATTCAGGTCCTCTTCCCATTTTTTAAATGAACCATTTGTTTTTTGTTGTTGTTATTGAGTCATATGAGTTCTTTGTATATTTTGGATATTAGGCCCTTATCAAAAGCATTGCTTGCAAATATATTTTCCCATTCAGATGGTTGTCTCTTAACCTTGTTGACAATTTATTTTGCTGAGCAGAAGCTTTTTAGTTTGATATAGTCCCATTCATTTATTTTTGCTTTTACTTCCCTTGCATTTGAGGCCAAATTCATAAAATCCTCTTTAAGTCCAAGATTCTTGAGTTTAGTTCCTATGTTTTCTTTGTTGCGTTTTATTGTTTCAGGTCTTATATTCAGGTCCTTCATTCATTTTGAGTTACTTTTGGTGTGTGGTGATAGACAACTCTTTTTTCAGGTGGCTTTCCAGTTTTCCCAGCACCATTTATTGAAGAGGCTTTTCTTTCTCCACTGTACGTTTTTGGCTTTCTTGCTGAAAATTATTTGCCCATGTAAATACAGGTTTACACCTGGACTCACAATTCTGTTCCACTGGTCCATGTGTCTGTTTTGCTGCCAATACCATGCCATTTTGATTACTGTCGTTTTGTAGTATGATTTGAAGCTGGGCAGAGAGATGCCTCCAGCCTCGTTCTTTTTCTTCTCAGGATGGCTTTGGCAATTCGAGGTGTTTTATGCTTCCATACAAATGTGATGATTTTTTGTTCATTTCTTTAAAAAAATGCCAATGAGATGTTTATAGGGATTGCATTAAATCTGTATAATGCTTTAGGAAATATGGTCATTTTAACTATGTCGATTCATCCAATCCATGAACATGGAATATTAGAGGGAAGGTTTTTAGTTTTTCATCATTAAGTATAATGTTAGCTGAGGGTTTGTCATATACAGCCTGTATTATGTTAAGGTACTTTCCTTCTATGCCGATTTTGTTTAGTCTTTTGATCATAAATGGATGCTGTATCTCATCAAAGACTTTTTCCGCATCTATCGATATTATCATATGATTCTTATTTTTTAATTTGTTTATGTGATGTATTACAATAATTGATTTACATATGTTGAACCATCCCTATGCCTCTAGAATGAAGCCCACTTTATTGTGTTGTATAATCTTTTTAACATGGTGCTGTATTTGGTTCACTGGTATCTTATTTAGGATTTTTTATCTGTGTTTATGAGAAATATTTGTCTGTGGTTTTCTTTTTTTGGTGTGTTATCTTGACCAGGTTTTTGGCATCAGGATAATATTGGCCTCATAAAATGAGTTGGGAAGTATTGTCTCCTTTTTGGTTTTTTGGAAAAGTTTGAGGAAAATAAATATTAAATCTTTTTTGAATGTTTGGTAAAATTCACTGATGAAGCTGTCTGGTCCTGGACTTTTACTTTTTGGTGGGTTTTGATGATTGTTTCAATTTCCATACTGCTGATCATTCTATTAGTTTTTTCAGTTCTTCTTGATTCAGTCTAGGAGGATTGTGTTTTTCTAAGGACTGGTCCATTTCTTCTAGGTTATTATATTAGGTATTATATACTTTTTCATAGTATTCTTGCATGATTCTTTGTATTTCTGCAGTGTCTTTCATAATTTCCCCTCTTTCATCCTTGTTTTTGTTGATTTGTGTCCTTTCTCTTTTTTCTTTAGTGAGTCTAGCCAGGGGTTTGTCAATTTTATTAACCTTCTCAAAGAAATAGCTCTTTGTTGCATTTATTTTTTCAATCATTTTTTCTCGTTGTTTTCAATTTCATTTATTTCTGCTCTAATTTTGATGATTTCTTTCCTTCTGCTGACTTTAGGCTTCATTTGTCCTTCTTATCTAGCTTTTTAAGATAAGGCATTAGCTTGTTTATTTGGGCTTGTTCCTGGTTTTGGAAGAAGGCCTGTAATGATATGAACTTTCCTCTTATGACTGCTTTTGCCATGTCCCAAAAGTTTTGATATGTTGTACTACCATCATTCATTTCTATGTGTCTCTTGATTTCTCTTTATTTCTTCTCTGACCCAGTTATTCTTCACTAGCATGTTGTTTAATCTTCATGGACTTGTGGTTCTTCCTGATTTCTTTTTGCAGTTGATCTCTAGTTTCAAAGCATTTTGATTAGAGAATATGGTTGGTGTGATTTCAACTCTCTTATATTTGTTGAGACTATCTCTGTGTCCCAGTATGTGGTTGATCCTTGAGAGTGTTCCATGTGCACTAGAGAAAAATGTATAAGCAACTGTTATGGGAGGCTCTGTATGTGTCAATTATGTCCAATTGGTTTAATGTGTCATTTAAGGATGTTATTTCCTTATTGATTCTCTGTTTGAATGATCTGTTGTGGGTCTGTGAAGCAATGGATAACACATTGAACTTCTGTATCTCTTCTTTAATGGTTACTCTACACATTTTTTAAGTGTACTTCACCTGATAAACTTTTAATTTAGCTTTCAGACCTGCGGACACTCACCCAGGACATCTCTGGTGGGTCAGATGTTCACGGGGGAGCCATACTGAGAAACTATCTATTACATGTTGTGAGAACGAGGGCTAGAAGGGCAGTCACCATTGTGCCTTAGTCCAGCCCTGCTAAGGGGAAGTCTACAGACCACAACAGCCTGACTTGCAGATCCCTCTCATAGGGCCAGTAAGAAGCTTGGCCTGAGATTAGCCCACCTCACCCAACCTGAAGATTGCTGGGGTCTTTTGTTGCTGGATAGCTGCCATACCCTGTATCAGTTGAAGTCCAAGCATTCACAGCTGGCAGACAGTACTGTGAGTGCCCATTTCTGATATAGTTTTGGGCAGATCACTGCTGCCAATGTAAACTAGGGCAGATATTTTGGATCTGTGGATAAGTCCCAGCTGGTCTTGTTGTGATCTGGGACCTCTGCGGAAACACGAGAACAGTTACCTAAGTTGCAGCAAGACTGAGGCTGTATTGATCTGATTGACATCGTCTCCCTGAGACCCCCACCCATCCTACCCGCAAATTGCCCCAGTGGCCTATTGACAGTGAACTGCCTTGTCTTGAGCCCCCCTCAACACCCCTCCCACTCATCTGCCAATCCACATAGGCAACAAACTGACTAGCACAGGGCCGGCACTGCATGGAGTTTGGTTGCAGGCAGACCTCTGCTGCCTGCAGGAGTCACAATACTGCATCCATGGGGTGCAGGGATCTGTGGACTTGTCTCACTGTGATCTGTGACTACAGTAGGAATTCCCGGATACAGAAGCTGCAGCAAAACTGAGGCTGGATTAGCTAGACACCCCCTATCTCCCTGCGATCCCACTTCAACCAACCCACAAAGTACCTGCAGCCCATCAACAGGCAGCCATCCACGCCCTACTTGGCTCAGGGGTTGTGCAGTCAGTGCGGGCAACAGTCTTTGGCCAGTGTATTGAGCACATTTCGGGGAAAAGTTATGGGCAGACCACTGCTGTCTGTACAAAATGCAATATCTCTTGAGATGATGGCAGGGGTCTGTATTAGCTTGACAGCTCTTGACTCTCTGAGCCCCAGCCCCATCCAATACAAAAAATGTCCACTGCACTTTGATAGGCAGATGCCCCTGCCCTGGGGTGGCACATATAGGCCCCAAGTAGGCAGCAGCTGACCTTGCTATGATTGGAAACTTGTAAAGGGAAACACACAGACAGTGCTGGCATGTAAACTGACACTGAAGTGGCAGGGGGAAATTTATTCAATAGACCCTGCTAGGGCAAATACTGCTCAGTGGGGTCAGCCCCCACGCAACAACTCTTACCCTGTGCATGCAGCCAATTCCCACAATTAGTCAGCCTGAGCATTAATCTCATCCACTGATGTACTGACAACAATAGTTTGGGTGAAAACAGATCACACGTAACACTAGTTTGGATGACAAAAGATCACATCCAGAGCCCCCAGCATAAGGGATCAGAGAGAGTGTGCCAGTGGGCCACACAAGACACCTTCCACATTAGGCCATCTGACATGGTTAAGAGATGAAACAAGTATTCCTGACACATAGAAACAAATACAGAGAGGGTAATAAAATGAGAAAACAGGGAAACATACCACAAATGAAATAACAGGCGAAAACTTCAGAAAATAAGCTAAATAAAATGGAGAAAAATGACCTAACAGAGACAAAGTTCAAAATAATGGTTATATGGATGCTCAATGAACTTAGGGGGAGAATGCATGAGCACAATGAGAATATCAACAGAGATATGGTAAGCATAAAAAAGGACATAGAAACCATAAAAAAGAACCAGAGAGAAATGAGAAATATAATAACTGAAGAATACACTAGAAGGATTCAACAGTATATTGGATGAAGAAGAAGATCAAATCAGTGAACTGGAAGACAAGGTAGCAGGAAAAAAAAACAATCAGACAACAAAAAGAAAAAGAATTTTTAAAAAATGAGAATAGTTTAAGAAACCTCTGGGAAAACATGAAGTGTAACTATATCTGCATCATAGGAGTACCTGAAGAAGAGACAGAGCAAGGGATTGAGAATTTATTTGAAGAAATAATGACAGAAAATTTCCCTAACCTGGCAAAGGAATTAGACATACAAGTTCAGGAAGCACATAGAGTCCCCAACAAGAGGAACTCAAACAGACCCACACTAAGACATATCATCATTAAAATGCCAAAGGTCAAAGACAAAGAGAGAATCTTAAAAGCAGCAAGAGAAAGCCAGCTAGTTACTTACAAGGGTACCTCAATAAGAACATCTGTTGATTTGTCAGTGGATGCTTTGCCAGCCAGATGGGACTGGCAAAACAAATATTCAAAGTTATGAAAAACAAGAATCTACGAACACGAATACTTACCAAGCAAGGCTTTCTATTAAAATGGAAGGTGATATGAAGAGCTTCTCAGACAGGAAAAAGCTTAAGGAATTCATCACCAACAAGTCAGTATTACAAGAAATGTTAAAAGGGTTTTTGTAAAAAGAGAAGAGGTAGAAAAGAAAATAGTAATAACAAATACAAATAATAAAATGGCGGTAACTATCTACTTATCAGTAATCACTTTAAATGTAAATGGACTAAATTTTCCAAACAAAAGATATAGGGTAGCCGAATGGATAAGAAAACTAGACCCATCCATATGCTGTCTACAAGAGATCCACTTCAGATCTAATGATATTCACAGACTGAAAGTAAAGGGATGGAAAAAGATATTTCATGCAAATGGAAATGAAAAAAAAAGCCAGAGTAGTGATACTTATATCAGATGAAATAGAGACAAAGAAGGGCATTACATAATGATAAAGGGATTGATAAATCAAGAGGATATAACCTTAGTAAACATATATGTACTCAACATAAGAGCACTTACATACATACAGCAATTATTGACTGAAATAAAAGGAGAGATCAATAGTAACACCCCATTGACACAAATGGACAGATCTTCTAGGCAAAGAATCAGCAAGGAAACAATGGGCCTAAAAGACACACTAGACCAGATGGATTTAAGAGATATATTCAGAATATTTTACTCCAAAAGCAGCAAAGTATATATTCTTCTCAAGTGCACATGGAACATTTTCTAGGATAAACCAAATGTTAGAACACAAAACGAGTCTTAATAAATTTAAGAAGATTGAAATCATATCAATCATCTTCTTCAATCATAATTGTATGAAATTAAAAATCAACTACAAGAAAAAAATTAGAAAATACACAAACACAGGCTAAATGACATGGTACTAAATAATGAATGGGTTATCAATGAGATCAAGGAAGAAATCAAAAGATACCTAGAAACAAATGAAAATGAAAACACAATAACTCGAAATCTATGGGGCACAGCAAAAGCAGTCCTAAAGAGGGAAGTTCAAAGCATT